>JABUQX010042746.1:147500-177500 GCA_015478945.1 Trachelipus rathkii
GTATAATATTGGCAGTAATGAGAGGTGATATAAAGACTGTGTGTGGGTTTGATGGTGGGCAAGAAGGAATAGGGATTTTGGGGATGAGGTTATTCGCACAAGAGGAGGAAATGGGTAGAGTGAGAAAGTTGAAGAATGGTAAATCTGGGCAGTAATAGATGAAATTACTGGTGAAATGATCAAGAACGGATGGCAAAGAGTTGATTGGATTGGATCTTGAAGTTGTGTATAAAGCGTTTATGGAGGGTATAGTTTCGAGGGATATGGAAGGAGAGCAGTAATAGTAGCCCTTATATAAGGGTGAGGGAGATAAAGGGAACTGTAGAAATTATAGGGTATGGTTAGTTTTTACTGAGTGTGTTAGGAAGATATGATGCTGGTGGTTTTGGTCGAAAGAGTTGCGCCGAGTGACTGAAGGACTGATTGGTGAAGAAACAAGGTGCGCTTATGGAGTAGTAGAGGATGTGTGGATCAATCTTTACATTGAAGCATGATAGAGAAAATGAGGGAGGAAGAAGAATAAATTCTAATTTTAGGTTTAATGGATTTTGCAACAGGGGGTAATGACAGGGTAATAGTGGAAAAGGTCTTATGGCAGGTGTTTAGTGATATAGGTATAGTGTTTTGGTGAAATAGGCTTCTGTAATGGTAATCCAAAGTAGTATGAACGTAGTGGGCGTGTGTAAGAATAATGGTGTCAATGGTGATTTAGTAATTATAGCGGAGTGAGGTAGGGTTGTGTTATGTCTCCTTGGTTATTCAATTTGTAATATGGATGGGGTTATGAAAAGAATTAGTAAAGGTGGGCGTGACAGGAAATGGTGTTAGAAAATAGAGATGAGTGGAGGGTGCGGTACCTATTATATGCGGATGATTTGGTTTTGTTGTGGGCGGAAATCTGAAGAGTTTGAGAGGATTGGTAGAGAGATTTTGGCAGGGTAGTGTAAAGGGGAGTTTGAAGTAAACGTAGGATAAGAGTAAGGTTATCGGTTGTGAGTTGAGGACATGTCCTCAGTGTTGAATTAAGCTTGGAAAATGTCCTGAGTTTTAAATATTTTAAGGTATATGTTGGATGAAAAGGGAATACGGATGATGCAGAGTTTAGTAGGAAAGTTGTGAATGGCAGAAAGGTGGCTGGTGCAAGTAAATTCGTGGTGAATGTAAAAGGACTAAGTCTTTAGTGCGCTAGGGTCTACATGACGGTATGTTGTTACTGGAATAAGAAGTATAAGATCTAAAAGTTCAATGTGTTCAGATGGACAATCTTAGGGGCCATGCTAAGGTGTGAGAAGAATTGAGAACAATGAGGAATGAACATGTTAGAGAGTTGTGTGGTGTGAAGAAAGGGTAAACGAGGGAATAAATGAAAGTATGTTGAGATGGGTTTTGGTCATGTGGAAAGGATGAATGATAGTCCGGTTGGTTAAACGGTTGTATAGTGGCGAATGGTGTGTTGAAAACGCGACCGGCTGGGAAGAATCGAAGAAAAAGTGGATTGAGTCAGAAAACGAAATGACTGAAGGACAGAAATGTGAGTTTGGCAGAGGCGAGAATAAAGGTGCATAATAGAGAGAACGGCGGGGTTTTGTGAGGGGGTATGGTTTGTGGCCCACCTGGGTCAAGGGAAGAACCCATTACACCGACGGATTTACTATAGTGAGGGTCCGTCGCAGTCCCGTGAAGCTATAGGGTGGATTTTCTGACTGCGACGAGTCCTTACTAATTAATGGTACAGAGGGGGGGGGGGGTAAGGCTGGGCTTTTATTTTTCGAGTTTTGTCCTATTCTTCTACCTGCCTTTTCCCTTTTTCTGATGCTTTGTTACGCACCTTACACCAGTCCTTGGGGAGAAAAGGGTAAGGTGAGATATATATTATATATAGTATATATATATTATATATATATATATATTATAATATATATATATATATATATATATAATATATATATATATATTTATATAAAAAAAAGATATATATAAAATATATATATATATATATATATATATATATATATATATATATATATATATATATATATATATATATATATATATTATATATTTATATAATTAAATATATATATATATATATTTTTATTTAAAATAAATTATATATATAATATATATACCTATAATAGTATATATATATATATATATATATATACTATATATATATATATATATATATACATAGATATATATATTGGAATATACTATATATATATATAATAATATATATATATATATTAATATATATAATATATTATATATATATATATATATATATATATATATATATATATATATATATATATATATATATATATATATATATATATATAATATATATATATAATAATATAATCAGATAATGTGAAATGTAATAATTATATGCCTAGAGCACTAATAAACTTTAATTAAGTACTAAACTCTACTTAATATATTGTATACCTCTTTTAAACATATGTATTTACTTAATTTTAAAATCTAAATAACCCTAAAAAAGCTTGAAATATATAAAAAATAAAGTAATTTAAAAAAAAAAAAAAAAAAAAAAAATTTTTGCCTTTGGTTTTTTTTTTTTAAAAAAAAACGTTTTTTTTTTTTAAAAAAAAAAAACGAACGTTTTTTTTAATCCCAACCCCTATATATATATATATATATATATATATATATATATATATATATATATATATATTTATATATATATATATATATATATATATATAATATATATATATATTATAATATATATATATATTATATTAATATATATATATAATGTATATATATATATATATATATATATATTATATATATTAAATAAAATATTTATAAATATAACAAATATATTCTTCAAAAAAGAACAAAAAATTTCTGAGCTACTGGCCCAGAGAGAGAAGAGAGAGAGAGAAGATTTAGAGAGAAGAGAGAGAGAGATGAGAGAGAGAGAGAGAGAGAGAGAAGAGAGAGAAGAGAGAGAGAGGATGAGAGAAGAGAGAGAGAGAGGACTATGGAGCAGGAACTTTGATTAGGAAACAAAATTTTTAGTGATATATATATATAATATATATATATATATATATATATCATATAGTATAATATATAACATTTCCCATATATATATATATATATATATATATATATAATATATATATATATATATTATATATATAAGCTAAGCACCATTTCCCGCATGACTGTACGGTAGTGTCGGCTGTAGAAGGTATTCTTAACATAATTGCATATGTCCATGGGTAGGAAAAAAATGGCAGAAAGGGGATCCCTGCTCCTAGAATCATGTTAATTTTTACTGTTTAGGAACCAACTACGCAGAAATAGTCATTCCTTATCGACCAGTATAATTATTACAGAAATTTCAATAATTTAAGATTCAAAATTGTCTTCTTACAAAAAGAACAAAGTGGAAAAATTTGTTGCCACTCAACTTATTTTGATAAAACATTACCTATTCATTTTTTCTAATTATTATGAAGTAACGAAAATAAAATTTGCTGCTCCTCCTAAAGGTTAAAATATTAATTTTGATCTGACTAATGATTTTTATTCTAATTTTAATTTTTTAGTTTAATAAAAATATTTACTTTTCATAAATTAATTAAACTGTGGCCATAACGCATGCAGTATTCCTCTCCTTCACTCAGACGAAAATCCATTCAGATCTTTTTTGATATAAATTTGATTTTAAATGATATAAAATGATCTGACAAGTAAGCAGATGTACCATCATTTAACATATTATGAGTTAACTGTTTTAAATAGAAATTAGACACATAAAAATAGGATAAAATGAATTATTAATAACTTAGCTACATTTATTAATGAAAACAGTTTAAAACAACACGAATATCAAAATATGAAATCAAATACATGAGTCTCGCAAGAAGCCGTTCCTCTGCACGTATCCTTACAGCGTTATTTATCGGGCCGTATATTATTGATAAGCTTCGAAGCTAAACGACGACGCCACTCTCGATCGTCAGCAGTGCCGAAGGCAACTATTAATTAAACTGTTTGTTGCGCTGATTTTTCCGCGGCGCCGCGTCTTTATTTATATTCTTTTAAATTCAATAATTATTAAAAAGAAGATTACCCCCTGGGGTGAATACGAAGCTTAGTTGAAGCGTGATGAGTTATTACTGTATCGTATTTATATTAGAAAAGATAGAGTAAGTAGTATTGGAATAAATGTATAGATATATAATATATAGACGAGGATGAGATGAGAGGAGGAGAGAGCGTCCTTATTCTAAATAATTACCGTTTCCTTCCGTCACATCCTCGTTTGAATCTCGTTTGATCTGAACTTCCCTTAGGCATTGGATCTCTCTTTGACTTTCGTTACAAAGATCAGTTTCCTGCTGTATCTCAGCTCTTGTGTGGTTAACAAATGCGCATGTCCCCGCTGTGAAGCGAGGGTGGCAATATATTAGTACTCTCAGGGGGCGCACTGAGTCGTATTCAAGAGTCGTTCTGCGCATCAACAATATAAGCATAGCGATATAGTCGAATGTGTCTGTTGTCTGTGAGGAAGTTTTCGCTCCTGTCGGGGTTGAGCATTCGTATGTCTCTGCCCCACTCCTCTGTCAATTCTAAGTATGTTTTTATTTGCTTGCATTCCTCTCACTGCTCGGTCTTTACTTTTAAGTCTTGGTCTGTGATACGCTACGGATTAATCAACACAAGGACTCCGTTATACCAAACAATAGAACATACTTCAACATCAATTATCTATCGTTAAAGGGAGGAAAAATTCTCTTACGATTCTACCAAACCAAATAATAACGAGCTACATCTAAATAGACACCAATCAACAAAAACTAAAATCTTGTTCATATTCTTGAGTACACGCCTTCCGTAGCATTCAGTTCCGCGGTGTGGTATTATCATTCCTCTTTATACAAAGTTACCCCTAGTCGCAGGACGTATCACAGGGCTCTCGTGCAGGGGAGTTCCTATGCTTGAGCTTCGTAAGAGTCAGCCAAACATAGAAAGGCAGTTTATTTGTACTCCTGGAATGAGGACGGCACATAATAACCAAGACCCCCGATGAAATGTATGAAGCAAGTAGAAGAACGGCAGAGTAGGTCCGCTCTACAGTAACAAAACAAGAACAAATAACAGCTGTCCTACGCTGCGTGCACCATCAAGCGCTCGTGGAATGAGCGATAAAACCATACCTACATTTAGTTTCATTATAATTCCCTTCTTCAATCCTTATGTACTGTGACTTATGTCCATAATTTCCGCAATTATAGCTTAATCGATAAATTCATTGGCGTTTGGGTTGTGGAATGGGTGTGTGTGCTGATGTATATTTTATGAGTTTGATTCCATTATATTATAAAATGTGTAAAATTCATCTCATTGCTAAATGGAAGAGATGTCCCTGGACCATGATAAGTGTGATTAGATTTATAGAGGGGTATTGGTATAGTATATATAATTATATATATAGTTATCATATATATTACCTATTAGTATATATTATACTCATACTATATACGTATTATAAGTATAGTAATACCTAAGATATATACAGTTATCTAGTATATATTAATATATATACTATATATTATATATATAGTAGTATATTATATATTATATATAGGATGTGTATTATATTTATAAAAATATATAGTATATATATACTATTATGCGACCACTTATAAAGAAGTGGTTGACTCAGTTAATATTAGGTTAGGTTAAGTTTAGGTTAAGTGTTAGGTTATGGGTTAGGTTAGGTTAGCGTTGAGGTTTAGGATAGGTTATGGGTTGGGAGTAGGTTAGGTTACCGGTTTACCAAAACTGTTAATGTGTATTTACCCTACAATATGGTAAAGAATAACAGATTTACATTAAATAATTATTTGTCGGTGGCTTGAGCAGTCTACCGCTTCATGAGATAAGCATGTTATTGTAGTTATGATGACTTAGTATTATCTGATATATATATATATATATATATAGTATATATATATATTTCCTATATATATTTATATTATATGTATATTATAATATTACTGTCCATATATATCATATAATAGTATATATATACTTGTTGTGTATATATGAATAACTTCTGCTATTATTATTATGTTATGGTCATTATTATATTATTATTATTATTCTATTGTAGTTGTGATTATTATTGGATTATTATTATTATTTTATATTATTATTATTTAATTATTATTATTTTATATTGATATTAAATTAAATACTTATATTAGTGATTTCATAAGTTTTAAGTGATTCTTTGGATTTGTTTTTTTATTAGTACTTATTATTTTTATGTATTATATTGTTATTATTAGTATTTAATTATTATTATTATTATTTATTATCGTTTATGATTATATTATTATTATTTGAACTTGATGTGTAATTTTTAATCTGGCCAAGGAACAAGTATAAAAATATTTTGCTAATTTTAATATTTTTTAGAGCCGTGATGATGGTCTTCCAGTTGGCCTGGAAAACGTTGTCAATTAGAAATGTTTGGGCAGTATTTTCTGGCCACTATATTACTTTATAATTTGCATAAAGTTGTGCCCGAAACAAATATTACTTATATAAATACTAATAAGTATTATAAGTATAATTTATAGTATGAATATATATATATTAGGATATAATAGTTATATATAGTATATATATATTATCTATATATATAGGATATAGTTATACTATATATATAGAGATAGTATATATATTAAGTAATTATATTACAAGTATGATGATATATATATCATAGTATAATTAATTAATAATATAACTAATAGAATATAGCTATAGTAGAATGTATATAGGTATCAAAAATTAAAAATTATATTATAATGAATATAGTAGATACTATGACGTTAGGTATATAGGTAGGATAGTGTGAGTGATAAGGGGGTATATATACTATAATAGTGAGCAAATAATTATAAACAAAGGAAAGTTGGCGAACAAAAAAGAATGGTTTTTAAGATATAAAAGATAAAATGAGTATTGATATTATGGTTATAACTTTTAGTTAATTTATAATGCATACTAAATATATGTGGAAGATTATCTTTGTCGAGTGAAACAAGAAAAACATTTTTTTTTTTAAATCTTCTTCCATAGGGTGGGGTTTCGTTTGCAGACGAAAGGTGTTATATAGTGATTTTGATTGTGCCATGTTTAAGAGACATAAAAATAAAAAAAAATCCATTACAACAAGCATTAAACCTTAAACCCCCCGAATTTAAAACAAAGAAAGCAGTTCGTTATTGAGATAACGAAAGCACGACAGACAGATTTGAAAGGGGGATCAAAAAAGTTCATTAGAAGCAGAAGCTAATACGGGCACGACCGGGCTAGCATTTACTACCCTTGAAGTGGAACGGACACGAGTGGACAATGAAGATAACAAAAGACAACAAGCATCTCCCAACTTCATAAGTGTTGGAGATCCCGACAGAAGAAGACCAACTCTCTGAAGATGTCTTCCAACATCTGAACAGAAATAACGAGAAACAACGTACCACAGACTAGTGAAAAGACGGGAACTTCTGTCACACGGTGGTTAATAACCTTGGCCTACAGGTCTGGATTAAGTGGTGCGTGTGATTTCGCATGTTCTCTAAATTTCACAATTTATTAAGAAATAACGAAGTGAGTCTGTCAAGCAACATACAAACTTGCGGGAAGGACATTTTGAGTATGTCTAGTCACCGCAGTTAATCCCATTTGTTTACCAGCTACAGTTTACACGTGGTCTATTTGGCGTAGTAAGGTAAGAATAACTAACTTACTCTCTCTCTCTTGTCTCTCTCCTCGCTCTCTCTCTTCTGTCGTTGTCCTCTTCTAATTTAAGGAATGCTCTCTCTCTTCCTCTCTCGCTCTATCTGTCTCTCTCTTCTCTGCTCTCTCTCTCGTCTCTCGTCTCTCTCTCTCCTCTCTCTCTCTCTCTCCTCTCTCTGGCTGCGTACGCAGAGAAGGATTCATAGATACTTCAGATGAACTTCCATTTTGTTCTTCTTCAGCTCTGCGTTAGAATTAGAGGAAAGATCATCCATGTTTTCTGTTTTCTCCATAAACTGGACTGTCGTTTCGATTTTGACGTATATTGATGGATAACTAAGAGAGTGAGATTCAATCAATTGTTGAGAAAAGTTGTGTATCGTGCGTGACAAGTACAACGAGTGACCGACATACCACTGGCGTGATGTATATATAGAATGAAGTGTGAGGTGTTATATACTGGGGGGTATATATAGGTATATATTTGTGTATACTTATGATTTAGAGTAGGTATATAATATATATAGAGTTGTGCCGTATAAAGCCCGGATACCAGTAGTAAAGTAAGTGTAGTATAGTATCTATATATTGAGTATCATGCTAACGTGGGTTGCGCTGAGATCCGTATGTGATACTGGTGTCGTTTACAAGAATGGGAGAAGAGAAGTAGAATCCATTATTACAGACAGTAGTGGAATGGTAGTTTATTTGTCTGAGATATATGGAGAAGGATCTCGAAAGTCTACTGTCTTGTAATACAGAATCTGTCATTTCGTGAGATGATCCTGCATATTTATCTTTGATGTTTCCTATGGAGGGCAGGTATCGGACGATCACACCGAGTGAGAGAAAAAGATCGAGAAGTTTACGATCAGGGTATTCTTGCTCCATATACAGACTTCTAGCGTATAACATTCCATTGAATCCGTTCGCTGAATCGCCTTCCATGAAGACGATCCTATCGTACTGTGCGAAAACAGAGGAACAAAAGACTTAGCGGTTTAAGTCAGTGGTGCCCAGAGCTTTGTATCTATCGCGAGCAAATAAGAACTTAAAGATTCTTAGTCGCGAGACGCACACACTTTAGGCGACGACCACTAGAATAGTATTCATTTATATGTATTTAGGTATTGTAAGGGTGATAACTCTTAGCTGAGAATGTGTGAGGGGGGGAAGGGGAGGAACCGAGAAGGGTGCGAGGTTAGGTTAGGGATATATTTAGGAACTAATAATAAAAGGGAATAGATATAGCTTCGATAGTGGTGTTAAGAGTGGCTAAGTTGATTTTATAGAGGGAGTGTATATGATAGATAAAAGAGTATAAGTGGATAGTATTATTAAGTATTTATATATATATAATATATAGTATACACTTTAATACCTACTGACACCACTGTCCTTTCCTTAAAGGAGGCGCGCAAGGAAACAAAATAACAAAAAACAGAATGGAAAAAAACAGGAAAGAATAAAATTCACCCAGTGCCTTTGTCGGATCTGAACGCAATTCCCTTCGGGCGCGCAGACAGTTATTGCTTCAAGCATAGAGAGTAGATTGAACTACTGCAGGAAAAAATGGATTTGAGCGCACGAATTGCTTAGTTCAAAACACAGAACAGACGGTGGCTTGGGAAAAGAAGGACGCCAAACAAACAACGAGAACAACTTGAGTCTCTAATATTCACACATGCCCTGAGTTGAGTAGTAAGGCACCTCGTTGTTTTACGGGGCAGACGGCAGTGGTGAGGATATGAAGAAATGTGAGAGAGTCAGGGTTAAGTCTCGAAGCACCTCCCGTATGTAATACCCTATAGAAAAAAAGATTGGGGGCGGGAGATATCTGCAACACGCCGGGTCAAGGGAATTAGAAAGTATTGGACAGTTGTAGCCTTAGCCTCAACACTATTTGACCTCACACTGTTCAAAAGCTGGTGGAACCGAATCCACCCCGAAAATGTGATCACCAAGTAATATCCATAGGGCGTATTAAGACTACTTATATTACTGGAGTAACTGAGGCATGAAAGAACAAATTCACGCAACGTGTAACAGAATTTGTCCAGGCGGTTCATGGACCATAGTTCAGGTGTTGCAATACGATGTTGATATGAGATCTCCAAGACAGAATATTCGGATCAGGGTATTATAGTTCAGTTTTCAGAGTTGGATGAGTCCATTTTTCTGTTTGCAGGTTGAGACATTAGTAGCGCGGATCGACAGTAGCTGGCGTGATTGTGATGTTGCAGGTGATCGGTTACCTTTACCTCCGTACTTCTTCAAGCGGGAAAAAAGTGTAGAGTAGGAAATGCATATTCGGAATGAAGAGGTTGGAGGATTTTATAATAGAGGGTTACGAATATCACTAGAGATAATGCAATAGGTTAGTCACTCCCACGCTGATAGATAAATATTAGACCCGTAAGATCAAATTCGGGCGAATAGAAATTGAATTCGATAACTCGTCAGGCAGAGAGGCTAATCATCAGATACAAACCGAGGAGCACATTATTTGGAAATGCAGTGGGGGAACTGATGAGAGTCTAGACTCGTAGATAGTCATTGAGAGACTATAGTGAAACAGTAGATCTCTGCCCGTCTCCAGTCTTGAGGAGGAAGACCGTTAATAGAAGCTAGTGAATAAAGGCCTGGAGTAAGACATACCACTCGAGGACACCACTCAATTTACATAAGATAGAAGAAAGAAGGTTGCTGCCATCAAAAAGAGTTTTATGTACAATTAAGAGTAGGTTTAACTGACCGGGGTTAAGAGAAAACTATTAGGATCTTAAGAGCGTAAGCTAAGAGCGCATCCCCTGAAGAGAAATTCCACTAGAGACCGATGTAGCTTAAGAGAGGTAGCGAGATGCTGATGTCATTCACTCGTTTTCATGAAATGACTCTATAGATTATGCTACAAAGCGCTATCCCACACAAGCACTCCCATAGATTACCCTAATGATGCAGAACATATAGATAATCTAATGATTCTTAATAATATTAATATTGATTTATTATTTTCGATATAAAAATTACGTAAGGAATAAAATGCATTATCAATATAACGTGCTAGCCAGTAATATATATTTTAGTTGAGGTGATTTAGAAAGTTAAATGGTGGATAGGGGGATTATATATCAGGTTATAAGGATTATGGTATGTTTAAGTGAGTGAGGTAAAGTCTAACTCTCGCTTTAACAAATGTATAGTACTGGATGTATACATTAGAGGCGATATAAATTATATAATAAAAAGGGTGACCTGAGATTAGCCGACGAAAATTTTGTGCGTTTCTGCGTTGTAAATTATATAGGCAATTGCTGAGATATGGAACTGTATTACCTATACTGGTGAGATAAACGTGGTAGAGTGATGCGAGTAAGTGTATAGTAGATCTAGAAATATCCTTGTGACTAGTGGTGAGTGAATATGTGGCTTTATACTTAATTATGATTGTGAGAATAGTAAAATATAAGTGGACGAAATGCTTAGATAATTATAGCGTCATAGGTTGGTTACTAATATTATTAAGCATAATAAGTATATATAATTTCTAAAACTATTTAGAGTTTATTAATATACTGTGATACATCTGAAAGGCGGCGCATCGCGGAGCCACAATTATGTATACTAGTACGCGGGCACTCGCTTGCCCGCTCGAGCTACGGGTGGGCACCACTGCTTTAAGTCGCTATAATAGCCAGCGTTTTCGTTACATAAGTATCGCGGAAGGTTATTCCGTAGCGAACAAAAGTAGAAATATAAACAAAGAGAAGAGAGAGGGTTGACAAAACTCCTTAAAGTGAGAAATAAATGTAATTGATATATAGTAAGTGAATATGTATGGGTCTAGTAAGATGAAGATAGGTATATTAGTGATTTAAAATAGATTAACATATGTTTTCTAAATGTGACACATACTTAGTAGGCGAGTGTATAGGCGTGAGTAAGATATTAGATAAGTGTAATGAGATAGATAATGTAACTAGGTATTAAATATGGTATGCGCGTTAGTGATGGTCTGTCGAATGATAATCAATGTAGAGTAATTGTTTATTTTTTTTAAATATGGTCTCTACGGAGAACGGATATTTTAAACCAGTACATTATTATAGGAGGGGGCAGTATGGATATTCGGTATATCAGTGTAGTGTGAAATAGATTTTTATAATTTTGATAAGTAATGATAGTAATCTCTGTTTGATAGTTGGTGATTAAAGCCTGATTTTTGTTGTATGGGGGTAGGTTATTTAGTGGTGGAGATGTGCATAGGTAAAAGTATGGATTGAGTCAGTATAATAAGGAATATACAACTGGAGGATAGGATATATGAGTTTTAGTACCGGAGGTAAGAATAGGTTAGATATTTTAAATTATAGATATGTGATAATGGTCTCAGAATTTTAATATTTTGCTACTGAGGGTGAGTATAGTATGGATTTGTTGCCCTATATAGTGGATACACTATAAAGTGTATTGATACCCTTACTTATTATGCTCAGTAATTAGATACTAATATAGTGAATGAGGTAGATATGAGTGACTTAGGTATATCCTTTAGTAAGTCTTCGTATAGGTAGTGGTATTATATAATATATATATATTTTACTGATCATGCTATATAGGTCAGTATATTCCAAAACTAATATTTATGTCAATAAAGGAGATATAAGGAGTGGAGATAAGGGGCTTATATTACTAATATATATATTAATAGGTATATAATTAATTTATATATTATATTAATGCCTAAAACTATATATATTTAAGTTTATATATTTCTATATTATATATGTATAATTATATAAATATATATATATATTTAATAATATTATTATTTTAGTAAATTATATATCTATTATATATGTATATTAATTATATTAGTAATATATTACAATACAATTATACTTATTTTACTCCTATAATACTAACAAATAAATCTCCTTCCTTTCTATTATAACATACATGAACCTATCAACTAGAATTTGATTATATTATACTTTATTATATATTATAAATTAATTATTAATTTGATTAGTTATATTATTATTATTATGTATTGTATATTTTAGTTATATATTATAAATATTATATAATTATTATAATTATTATATGTATTTAATATTATTACAAATTAATAAATCACAATGTTAGTATGATTATATTATTATTTAAGATTATATTAATTTAATGTATAATTTTATTTTATTAAATAATCTATTCTAATACCTCCTCTTTATCGCCTTATGCCTTCAATTTAGATATAAAATAATATATATATATAAATATTATCTCTCATAAATTACAAGTTCGGGTGTATTAATCTATTAAACTCGTTAAAAACCCTACAAGAAGAAATTCATCTCAGATAAAGTAATCCGAAGATGAAAAAGAAATCATAATAAATCGAAACCGAGAATTTGATAGATCGATATCTTACATAGATCATTAGCCATTGAGTAGTGGTGATGGATACTGTTAACTTAATATAAATATATATTAATACACTATGCCTTACCATTATTTAATTATTATTATTATTATTGGGAGTATTTTATTATATTTATTATTATGTTATAATTATTATTGTGATAAAATAACGTATCTCAGAATATGTGTGACTCTAGCTGTATGTTATAATTTTTAGTATATGTTTTGATATATAGTGATTCCATTGTGTCTCTAGGATAGTTATTGCATACTAAATATTAGTTGAGGTCACGCATAAGTAGTGAGTATAGTGTGTAAGTGTAGCTCAATGTTGATGATATCTAGAACATATAAATAAGATTAATAAATAATATAAATAGTTTTCTGTTTAATTATTCTTGGGGTCATACATATAACTGATAAGTTAATACTTAAAAACTATATTTAATATATATTAATAAATAATTAATAATTATAATAATATATTATATATATAATATATATCAATAAATAATTACGGGAGGTATTAGAGGTAGGAAGCTCAACTTCTGCTATGCATGCTCTCTAGGTGAAACTTAGAACTAGGGGTATTTATTAAATGCTATTAGTCTCTAATAAGTGCCAATATCATCTAGAACCTACTCAGACTTTCATTTTTATTCCATTTATTTTTTCATCTTTTTTGGGGGGGGTGGACTCACGAGCCCTAGATAGCCGGAGCCGAAGTCTGAGTAAAATAATTATTTTCCTTATATAGGTCCGGCTCCATATATAGCTATACCGGATATGAGTCATTCGGGTTCTTATCCGGCTGCGGTTACCGTGTATTTTGTAGTGGGCTGGCACGTATGAGCCGGTATTCTTTCAATGAACTATACCTGTTTAGGTATTAACTACAGCTAAATTTAAATCCGAATATATAATATATTTTCTATATGTGTGTGTGTAAGTGTGTGTGTGTGTGTGTGTGTGTAATAGATAGATGTTGTTGTGCACATTAGTGTCAGTGAACCAAATAGACTTACATCTATAGCTACATACATGTTATAGGAATAATGTCATCCCTAATATTTTATAAGCACCTAAGTGCGAATATCAATCAGACTTAATAATGGCTTTATATAGATCTCTCGTATTTTTACTATGTATTTTTTATTTTTCTTTTTCGAAATCTAGATAAAAGTTAATAAAAGAACATGCTGAAGCATATACATATCCAAGTTTAGAGTATGAGTTGTCAATATACAGTTATACGAACTCAATTCACGTGAAGCGTATATCGTACTATGTAACACGTATAGCACGCAGCGTGTTAACAGTTTAAATCAAATTTGCCGGACTATTGAGCTCTGGAACCATTATGACAGTACACATTAGTTAACGAGTATCACGAATATATTGACTTTATAACTAGGATGAGTTACTACTAATCTTACCCCCAATGAGCGAAGAAGCAGCAATTAAACATGATGTGCCTTATAGTATATGGTGTGTATAAGGCACTGTTTGTTATTAATTTTTCTTGAATTTGTGGTTTAAAGCAAGGACTGAGAAGCCGTAGCCGGAGCCGGAGCCGGAGCCCGGAGCAGGGCGGGAGAGCCGGAAGCTGGAGCCGGAGCCGGAGGATAATTTTTTTACGGTCTGAAGTCGAGTCGGAGCCCCCCCCAAAAAAAAAAAAAAATTATCGAGCCGAAGGAGTTTATATTATATGTATATTATATGTATTATTATATTATATTTATAATATATATTATATTAATTCCAGTTTTATGAATAAAGAAATTATAAAACAGAAAAAATTTTTATTTTTAATTCTTATATTCTATCACCAATGAGCTACTTCCCTTGTGCCACAATTTTTATGCAACATTTACAGATAATGAACACATGTTTAAAGCCCTAAAATCAACAATACTAGCTCATTTCATACCGATACGCATTTTCATCATTAATAATAAAAATAATAATAATAATAAATAATAATAATTAATAATGAATAACAAATAATAATTAATAATACTTACATAATGAATTAATTAATAATAATATATAATATAATAATTCACTTCACATTAATAATATATAATTAATAATTTAGTATTAATAATAATTAATACTAAATGTAATCTCATTTATTAAAAACGAGCCACAAGAGTTAAATAATAATCAATTAATAATAATCAATAATAATAATAATAATATAATATACTAAGTAATAATAATATAATAATAATAATAATATAATAATAATGAATAATGAATATAATAATATGAATAATAATAATAAAATATTAATAAAATAAAATAATAATATATATTTATAATTTCAATAATGATAATTGATAACAATTAGTGAATTATATAATAAATAATAATAATATAATATAATAATAAATAATACCTACCCCCTATTAACCTTTATACCAATTAATGAGAATTCGCCGCAGTCAGAAAAATCCACCCTAGATCTTCAACGGGACCGCGTACGGACTCTCACTATGGTATTTCGTCAATGGAAGGGTTCATCCCTTGGCCCAAGAAGGCCCCAAAGCCATACCCCCCTCACAAAATACCACTGCCTGTCACTCCTATTATGCACCTTTCTTCTTACCTCGCTAGAACTCCATATTCCTTCTTTCTTTCCCCCCATCCAGGCATCCCTTTATGAGCTCAATCCACTTTTCCAGCACACTCACCACCGAACATCAGCTTAACCGACCGACTATCATTCATTCTTCTCCACCATGACACAAACCATCTCAAATGCTACTTTCCTATTTGTTCTCAGAGATTTTAACTACCTTACTTCGCACACACAACCCCCAATAAACGTTCATTTCTCATTTTTATAATTCTTCTCACGCCTAAACACGCCTCTAAGATGTCCTTTTGCAACATTGTTACTTTAAACTATACCTCTATTCGTAGACCAATAATTTACACTACTATACAGTTAACACAGTAACCAAGCATACCCTTATGTAACGCCTAGCGCACTCAGACTTAGTCACTCTATATCCACCAATTTGCTAAAGCCACATTCGCTACCATCACAAATTTCCTACTTACACTCTGCATCATCCCGTTCCCTTATCATCCAGCATATCCTAAATATTAAAACGCAGACACGTTGTCCGTTGTCATTCAATCCAATAATTTCACACCGAGGGACTTTCCTCAACTCATACCATAACGCTTGACTATTATACCATTACTTTCAAATCCCTCCTTTTATATATCCTGCCAATGTCAATATAATTCCTTCAATTAATATATTATATATATATATATTATATATATATATATATATATTTATATGTTATATATATATAATATATTATAATATATATAATATATATATTATATATATATAATATATATATATATATATATATATATATATATATATATATATATATATATATGTCATACTATATTGTATTATATTTTACTTACACTCTTTTTCCCGCTTGAGCGGGGTAGTGGTACGTACAGCCTCTCATTCACACTTCCTCTCATCTCGCCCTCACCCACCTCCTCCACCCCTCTATCTCTCGCCAACACCCTACCTCTTCCTGCCCTCATTTTTCCGCTCCAGACATCTACTCAATAATCCTTCACAACTCCTTCTCCGGTTCCCCCCTTCAAGACCTTGCCACCCCCTCCGCTTCCCAAACTCTTCCAAACACCCTCTGTTCCTCCATTTCCACTAGATGCCCATACCAGTTCTTAAGCATTCCTTTATTCTCCGCTCTTGCCCCTACCAACCCATTTTCTCTTCAATCAATCTCTCCATCTCTACCACTCTTTATTTCGCTTATACCATCTCCTCCTTGTTCTTGCTTATAAACCACAAACCGCTCGATACAACCAACTCTCTCTCAATTATCAGTACCGAAATACTTCCAACTTTTCCCTTCCGTGGACCTGGAATTCACCCCCCACAGTATTTACCATCACTCCTTATACAACAAGCGCGTTGGATAAACGGCTAATAATTCTATGTTGTCATAACTTTACTCATTCATTTAACTTTCTGTGTTAAATAATTTCCCTCCCCATAAATTACAATCAAATATCTCTCAAGACTTACTCTAAAGCTTTTTCCAGTTCTCTCCTTACTCTCTCTCATTTTTATCATATATATCATTCGTGTGATCCGCTGCCCTCCCGCGTGACCCATAGTCAGGCATCGGCGCATAGAAATGGTCGTGGGAAACATATGATCTCTTTCTACTACGTTCTGTGGCCAAACATAGAAGCTACACCCGCCTACTCTAAACCTGGATAAGACCCCGCTCCCTCCTCTCTTTCTCTCATTTCTACTAGAACGCTGACGCTTGGACTCTTACTCTCGGGTTAGTGTTAAGCCCCTACCTTGTTTGTTCCACACCATCCGTCGTCGAGAGAGTGGCTACAACTAAGTCTATCACCTGTCAGCCTTTCTCGCGCTTCTTCCGAGCGCCAGGCGCCGAAGGGCCGCGCAATTCTGTGCGGTCACTTCGAGGTATCTTTGTTTCCTATGCTTCCGCTTTATCTATTCATTTTTACAGTTAAAATTTCAATATATCCAACCCTTACTTCCAGTAGCCTCCTGCTTTCTAACATACACGTCTGTGGTCCAAAAGAGTCCACTCTCCTATGTAATAACTATTTATTTAATAAGATCCCTCAGTTCCGTTAACTGAATCATTGTTGGTATTATATAGTAAGAATGATATAAAAAAAAATTCCTCCAACATATAACATCGACGCCCCTATCTCTGTTTTAATTCATACTCCACCAGACCACCAAATACACTCTCACTCTCGCCTTCTAACCACTCTTAACACACTGTCTTAAACATATAATTCTATAATAGCTAACCTAATTATCACTTTTTACTCTATTTGCCCCTCCACTCCATTTCCAATCCCTCACTCATCCACTATATTCCCCCCTCATTCACTCTGATCATATGCTCTTTCGTCTATAAATAATCTAAAAAGTCACGCACATTACTCTTTCTCACTTCCTCTTCATATCTATAATACTTTTCTCTCACAAGCATCTTTAGTGTAAACAACTTCTGGTTCCACACACCTCTACTTCCTCCTCTCTAAAATCCTCCTTAGCTTGTTCTTATCTCCTACCTACATTTCTCTCACCTTACCTGTTAAAAACTCTCCTCGAATTACTCATAATCACTATTCTCCCTATATTAAATTAGCACTTTTCCCTACACACACTCATTTAATAAGACAGTTTTATTTTTAAATATAACAAAGATTGCATACTATCCCCACATTCCTGGATACTAATCAGGTGGGACTCTAATACAACTCTTTCGCTGCCAAATTTCCCTGTGGTACCTCACCACCATCCCTCCAAACATATATATAAATAAACCTATATATCACCATTCCTCCACCCCTATACCTCCCTTTTGCAACATTTCCATTCCCACACCATCCAAACCTGCGGACTTCCCTTTTTTACTGTCTATTCAACGGCGTATTCCATAATAATTTCCTCCATTTGTCTTTCATCCTCCCCCTCCGCTTTACCCCCAACTCTCGATCTCCCAACCTCACCTCTTGGCAAATCTTTCCTTCCCCTCCCCCAAGCACCTACAGGTAAAATTAACTACCCATCGTCATTCAATAAATTCGGTTAAATATCCTCCCGCGCACCGTCTGACTCACCACTTATCCTCGTCTTAAAGCTGAGGGACCTCCTATCCACTTCCTCAATCTCTCTCTCCTTTTTTTTATATCTCTCTCTCCCTCCTCTTTCTCTTCTTCTTCTCTTTTTTTTTTCACTTTTCTTTTTTCAGACTAGTCTTTTACTTATCTATGTCCTCCCTTCGAGTGTTCGCGTCACTTTTCTACAATCACACTCTATTTTAGATCTTAACTCTTCAGTCAACTCTCCACCGCCCTACTTATGCCTGTTCTACTCTAACTAACCTTCTTTCGGTATTCCTCCCAGCTTGGTCTTACTTCTTCCTAATCTTCCCAATCCTCACTTCAGCACTTAAAGCCTTCTTTTGTCGTTTTCAACCTCCTTCACCTCCTCAGATGTCCACCATTACTCCCCTTCCTTCCTGCTTGCACCCACCTTTACTCAGCATACCCTTCTAGCGCCCTCTTCACATTACTGCCCTCTTGAATCTCCTCCACTCCCCCTCACCTCCCAATTCCTGGTTCCCTCTCACGTCTCTCACCTATCCGTCCACTACCTTCGACTAAAACTCCTCTTACACACTATCTCCTCCAAATTTTTCCAGACCTTTTATCACTTTCTACTCTCTCTTTTCTCCCCTAATCCCTAACCAGATCACCTCTCCTCCACCCTTATCCTAGCAACCACCCAAATAGTGATCCGATATCCCCCTCCCCGCCCCTCTGAAATACATTTACATCTAACCATCTGCCTCTATCCTTCCATTTACACACACATAACCAGTTACCAGCCTTCCCCCCGTAATCTCACTCGTTTCCATGTGATACTTATGATTCATGTCACTTTTTTGAACCAAGTTTCACCACTATCATTTCTTCTTTTCAGCACACCAACTCTAACAGACTTTCTACATTAACATTCCTCTCCCCTACCCCAATGGTCCTATTATTCTTCCCACCCCCTCACTTCCCACTCCTGCATTCAAATCTCCTAATAGACAAATTTTATTCATTTTACCCCAAAAACTTTACCCAACAACTCCTCAAACTCACTCGAATCTTGCTTCTACCTCCTCCCTCGCTCCATTCACTTGTGCATATGCACATATAAAAACCCGCATTTCCCCCCCAAATTTCACTTCCACCCACATTATCCTGGAACTCACCTGACTACACACCGTTACCTTATCCCACACCTCTATCCTCATAACAAGCCCTTCCTTCCTCGCCTCACTCTCTCATTCACCCCTGAAACCACCCCTTGTATTTTCCAAAGTCCCCCTCCCTCTTTCCCTCCAACTTAGTTTCAGTTATCCCCAGCACCATCCAACCTTTTTCTTCAAAACATTAACCCCACTTCCTCCCTCTTCAATTCCTCGTTTACCCCCCTCCGTTCATACATCCCACTCTAATTTCCTCCTCCTCCCCATCTTTCCCTTCTCCTATATGACATTATACTGCGCTTCAGGCTGTACGCTCTTGTGGGACGCCCCCCCCCCCAGGCCACTTCCCAACCACTAAGGCCACCACCGCCGCTCATAAATATACCACACAAATAATACGTTAACACGTTATTTATCATATTTATTCTAGTTTACATTTATCTATCTACTATTTATCTATCTATTGTCAAATTACTGTATCTAAAAATCCACCAATAAATAAAACATACTAAAAAAAATTTAGAATGTTTGTTAAAAATGACATACACTATTATATGTATTATATGTATTTACCAAAACTTTATTGAATTATTTAAAATTCTTTAACATCCCATCAATATGCGTCATTTTATTAAATAAGGTTGTAAAAATAAGATGCATTTTGTAATAGTATATCGTTGAAACCATACCAAATTTCAAAGTTTCCTTTGAGAAACCTTTGTGGCCGTTATTCGAACCAGCAATTTTATTAACACCCGCTGATACGTGGATTATAAGAAACAGAATAGAATACTTTCTTCCTGCCTCCAAGGACACATTAAAAACCCTTACCACAGAATTGTACAACAGCGGGCACCTTAACTCTTCCCAGAATGGTCTCGACGTGCGAACGAATATGTTCAAACCTAGTTTAAGTGAGGGCTTTGAATAAAATGTATCAATTAATTGTTAGTATATGTATATATATAGTATAATATTATATATATATATTATAGTATAATATATAATATTATATATATATATATATTATTATATATATATATATTAGGTATATATATATAGTATAATATATATTTTATATATATACATATAATAATTATATATATGTAATCTATACTGAAGTCTACTTATACGTACGGAATCTACTATACCCCGGCTTCATTTGTAGTATAGGTATACTTACTATATATTGAATATTATATATGAAGTAGATGTTATTATTATATATATATATATAGTATATATAAATATTATGGTATTAAATATTATGGTTGCCTTATATATATTATATTTATTATATGTATATTATACATAGGTACGTATATACTGTTAGAGCTTATTATACCCCTCCTAGGTATATATATATATAAGTATGGAATAAGCGTTATACCCGTATATATCTCTTCTGTCCCGTTCGTCTCAGTAATAGCTACCCAAACATGTAGTATATATGAATGTTATGATGAAATCTGATATTTGACATAATCAAATTTGACGGTTGTCCTTTCATGAAAACTATCAATTCATTGACTGGTAATAACAGTTTTTTAAAAATAAGTATAATATTTAATAATAATAATGATAATAATATAATAATAATAATAATATAATAAATGATCAATAAAAGATAAATAGTGAATATTTATTTTATTTATATATAATCATAAGTGTACTATTTATATTATTATTATCATTATGTTCAATTACTCTATTTACATTATGAGTAATTACATATTATTATAATATTTATTGGTAATTTATTATTATTATTATATAATTTATTATATTGTTATTATTATATTATTTTTCTCATTATATTTTATAGTTTTTTTTTTTATTAAGTTAGAGATTTCGGGTGTTTTATGTATTTATATTAATATTTTTTTTTTTTTGATTTTTATTGTTATTATTTTTATTGTTTGTTATTATTCATTGTTATTATAATTATAATATAAATAAATAATAATAAATAAATTAATATATAACACTTACATTAATTAATGGAATAGTGAGCTCTAATGAGAATACCTCTGATAATACAGAATAGATTAGAGGTAATCCAGAGGGTGATAAAATGAATGGAAATCGTTATCGATCCGGGGGATAATCTGGTTAGGTAGGGAGACTCTCTCAGTCTCGAAAATTCTAATGTGGCCATGAGAGCGGCATTTTACCAATGACAGGTCTGTGGAAGCTCTGTAATTCCCCTTTGGAGTTGGTGGAGGGGGGATTTGTCTCCGCTGTCGGTACTCCCAACCGTGATCCCTTGTTCAGGGAAGGTGCCTTTGGAGACCCTGTGCATCTTTTGCTCTCTTGATTTGCGGTGTAAATTATTCCCGATTTACTGGGGATCAATACCCTTATACTGTGTGGATTAAAAGTTAATCAATAACCCTTACAATGTGTATTGTGAGATTTAATAAATAATGTTTTTTTATAATTTAGACGAGATTTAGTATAGGTGCCAAAAAGATAAATAGCAAAGAGTATAATAGTATAAAACATTACAAAAGTACCTAATAGAAACATGTGCAGAAATATATCTCAATAATAATCTATATATATGTATTATTTAATATTTACGTGATAGACTATATATATTCTACTTGTGTAATTAATTTTTCTTTGAAGATAAAAAAAAATTATAGTAATAATGAGTATTATTCTAAATTTTCAAAAAAATATATATATCAATATTTCTAATAAGAAATGATAAGAATACATCTTTCCATTCTTTCTAATAATATATTTTACTTATTTTTAATCATTTTACTTTAATTTATAATTATTGATTTTGCATTGTAAATTTATTTTATGAATTTCTTTAACTGCTTCTTTTATTAATGTATTTTATTATTCACTCATTGTAGTAAAATTTATCTTCTGCCTGTTATTCCCCAAATATATATTATAATTTTTGTATTTAAATTCTTCTAGTTAAGGTGCTATGTCAGTTCCCATCGAAGTGTACTTCGGGTAAT
Organism: Trachelipus rathkii; assembly: GCA_015478945.1. NCBI lineage: Eukaryota > Metazoa > Arthropoda > Malacostraca > Isopoda > Trachelipodidae > Trachelipus > Trachelipus rathkii. The sequence continues at coordinate 170,527 of JABUQX010042746.1, forward strand.
CTTGGACTAATCTCAGTGATAAAGTGTATAAATTAGCATCACTTTTCAGAATAATCTATTATTTTTTTTTTTATCAATTAAAGTTTCGGATCTCCAGTTAAACTTTCTGTCTAGGTTAATTATAGTCATACTAGATAATGCTGTTGCTGTGGATCTCAGTAACCCAGAAGCCTAATAGCTCATTGCGGATCTTCTGTCGCTCTACCTTATGATATGTGACAATTATGTCAAACGTGTATTCTTTGCTTTATAATTACTTTAATATTTTGATTGTCATGGGTCAATTATAAATCTCTAAATAAAAAAAATGACATAAAATAATAAATAAAATAATCGTGATGAAAGGATTGCTGTATGAATAGTCAATATTAATCAATATATAATAAACTTAAAACACCATGTGTATATGTTGTTTGGAATTGAAGAAAAATATAAAGCCATTTTATTCAAATTAAAATATATTAAAAATTATATTTGAAAAGAATGTGTCTTTTAATTTATAATAAAAAAAATATTTCTTATACCTATAGCTTGATAGAATTTTTTTTAAATAATGAATACAATCAGTGTAATTAAAATTTTTGGTTCTTTAATTATAAGGCTAAAATCCATTTAATACGCTATCTGGAAAAATATAAACATAGTTAATAGCCTCGAATAGTTCTGAGTGCTGATTGCGCGCCCAACCCCTAGTTACTGTAAACAAAGGACAGTGCTGATAGATGATTGATGATGATGGAATGATAGTATATATTATATAATATTATAATTATATAATATATAATTATATATTATATATATATATATATTATATATATATATATATATATTACTTATACAATGTATTTCATTACGCTAATTTGTATTATTCTTATATAATATTTAATATATATTATAATATATACCAGTGCGTTATGATAGGGGGCGATACGGGTGAGCCTCATTAGCCTATCGCGCGCCGCCGCTCGCCGCAAAATTTCTACGCACGAATAACCCCACCAGACGAATAGAAAAAGTTGAAAAATTTTTCTCCCACATGTATCATATGTAATTGCTGTGAGGGAGTGAATATAAGATGCTCAAAAGGTGTTAAATTTAATCCCTTATTTTATCATAATTTTAGTATTCATTTTAAAGTATTGTTCAGGACACTCAATTAATCTCTGTACATGTACCATATTATTTACGTGTTTGATAAACTTAACCTTATCATTAATGCTCAATTCAGATGAGAAAATGTACAACCTTAATTATATAGAATTTTTCTAGTCATGATATTTTGAAAGATATTAGGTTAGTAAGCGTATTTGATAGCTGGGTATATTGAACATTTGATATATGACCAAGGTTATTATAGACAATGTTCTCATAAAAAATACATGACTCAACATCTTCACTAGTATATAATAGATTATCCTACTTCCGACCACAGACTTATCATTGCACATGCTATATTTATATTTATACCTATTTTTGGTGAATGATTCTAATATTCAACATAGTGAATGTGAAATGATTTAATTATAAATCATATAATAGTACGTAATAAATTTTCATTTGCAAGTTTTAGCATTCACTTATTTTATCACTATAAGAAGAATAAAAATTCCACCTTCTGCAGGCGTAATATTGTTGAAAATCTCATGTCTTAAAGAGATAAATTTAGTAAAGCAGAATTATGGGATTTGTGGAACATTGAAAATGACATTCACAAGCACAGATTTCGATATCCAGAATCACAACAATAGACGGATACTTAAGTGTCTTATTATAGTTTTCGTCTCTTAAGTTACTAACAAATTTCCAAATATTACTATCTTTAGTTGTAAATAATCTGGCATATTTTTTACGCGTGTCTACTATGCTCTCCTAATATGAAAATTAAAGCTTATTATCATATATCATTAAGTACATTCTTGAATATAATAGCCGTTACTATGTGGAGATTGAAAGACTCTTAACTGGACACTTTGCCCTCCAGATCTCGAAATAATTTAATTTGTAATTAAAAAACTCATTAAGATGTTATCTTGAATTTTGCTCACTCTCAGCCCTTCGATTAGAAGAATATAAAGTTAACAATTTATATGACAAATCTTTGATTTTTTAAGTAATTTTATTATAAATTAGCTCCATTTTTTTATTATGCCAAAAAATTATAGAATATTTGGGTTCGTCCACTTTATATATATATATATTATAATTTATATTATATTATAATATATTATAGATTTATTATTATATATAACTTATATATTATTATACTATATATATATATATATTATATATATAGTATTTAATATAATATAGTATTATATATTAATTATATATATTTTATATATAGATATATTATATATATATATATTAATATATTATATATATATATATATATACTTATATATTATATAATAATTAATATATATATAAAATTAATTCATATATATATATATATTATATATATTAATATTAGGTATTAGGGCGATAATATAGATGTATCATGCCATAAAGAACATGCAATAACTATCCTAAAAGGTGCCTTGTATAACGGCTGCATAAGAGACATTTTTGCCAGGTATTCTTTCATTAGTGATATTAATGTATTTAAGAAATATAAAATATTCTCATTTTTTAGATACTTATTTAAATTTATTTGAATTTGATTATTTTTTGATTTTTATTGAATTTTTCGATCGTGACGTTCCGCCGAATATTTAATTTTATGGACGGACTCAAACCTAATTTCTCTATTATAATTTTGGTTAAATACTTTCTAGTACATAATTTGATGTAAATTAAAATTAACTTACTCAAAACTATTTTATAAGTACTCATTATTCATGTGGCTTACATTAAAATAGACACTATGTCAATACATAATATTTTACTCTATCTATTTTGCTTATTTTGATCTATTTAGATATTCCGGATACTCGTATTATCTTATGTTTAATTTTTTTCTAGCGCTGAATCAAATAATATGATTAATTGATACTCTCTTTAGTGATGTTACGTGTGACGACGTTCATGTTTTGAACACTATTAAAATGAGATTAAGTGAATCAATTTTGCTAAGAAAACATTTTTTTCGTGAAAAGAATGCATAACGGATGTAATTATAATTAAGAAGTATTGGGTTACTTTTAAATATGACATGTGTCCGCAGTCTGATAGATAGGTTGATGTCTGATTTGGTTGTAGTGTAAGGGTGGACTATAAGTGTTAGTAGCACTATTCGGCCTCTATGAATGTTCCAATCCAATCCATATAGATTAATTAAGATAATTTTATTTAGAGGCCACTAGGCGTATCTAGACGTCTCATCAACCCGATATGAAGTTATAATAATGTAAGAATTACATTAATGTAAGGCATCGCGCAATCACCTCTAGAATGTCCACAGTTCACATTAAATAATAATAAGGATAATACTTAAGAAGCCGCATGGACTTATCTAGACAAGCTGCATTGACCTCTAGAATGTCCCAGTCATCTAATAATAGAAAATTAATATTAGGAAGCGTAATGGTCGTCGTCTTTTTAGACTGTTCTTTAGTAACAATAATTAATAATTTAAAAGCATCATTGACCGTCTAAATATCCCAGTCACCATAATATAAACAATACTAAGAAACGACTATTGGGCCTATTCTAGGACTGGTCCAGTCACAATTAAAAACTGAGTATATTAAGAATAATATTAGAAATACATGACCCCTCTAGAATGTCCAGTTAACCCTAATTAAATCGAATATACTGCTAAGTTACTTAAGAAGATCATGTTGTCCTATTAGGACTTGTCCCAGTGTTCGTGATCAAAGTTAATAATTAAGTTAACCGCATTGGCTCCTCTAGAATGTCAGTCAATCCACAATAATTAATAAATAAGATCATATTTGAGACAGCGATAGGCTTTCTAGACTGTCCAGTCAACCATAATATAACACTGATATTAAGAGTTGCATGGTCTATTTAGATATGTTCCCATGTATCCCTAAAAAATTAGATATTAGAAGCGCATTTTCCCTCTAATTTAGCATGTCCAGTCACCCATATAAAGTTCAGATAATAAGATATATATTAAGAAGCCCGAGGTCTCTCTACTGTTTCGGTACCATTAATATTATATTAAAATAATAATTAAGAAAGCCCGCTTAACCCCTCTAGAATGTTAAGTACTCATGAATAGTTAAAAATGAATAATTAGAAGCGCATGGTCCTATTTGTTGGTCCCAGTACAACCAATTAAAATTTATAATTAAGAAGCCGCATTGACCCGTCTAGAATGTCCTATATTTTACATTATAATGTAATACTTTAAGACGTCGCATGGATTGGTCTTTATTTTAGACTGTCAGTTCACCAATAAAATTATAATTGGAGCGTGCCACTACCGCTTAGAATGGTCCAGCACTATATTATAGAATATATTATAAAAGTGGGCCTACTAGACTGTCCCAGTCAATCCATATTATTAATAATTTAATATAACTAAGAGCCCCATTGGTCCCTCTAGAATGTTCCAGTTAACACTAAAGTAATAGATAATATTTTAAGAGGCCGTTATGGTGCCTATTCTAACTGTACCAGGTCACGATAAAAATCGGTGACTTAATAGAGTATGCAAATGGCCGCCTACTAGAATGTCCCATTCAACCTATACAATAATTAATAGATTAAGAGTAATTTACTTGTTAAGAAGAGCGATGGGCATTCTAGACAACTTATGCTAGTTCTTTCTCAAGTCAATTATCTCTAGTTGAAATTACGTTTTGGCTTGGATGTGTTATGTCTAATCTTTATGGGTGGTGGTATTTCATTAGTAGGTCAATAGTTCAGATTAGATCTGACTAAACATATATTATAGGATTATTACTAAAGCAAAAAGTTGAAAATTGTTCCAATATTTTTATATAAAACAAGCAAAGAGAATTTTCTAAAATGAGAAAAGATTTTCCATCCAGAGACATAAAATTGTTAAGACTTACGGAGATTTAATGAGTAAAGAAAATTTCTAATCATGTAGTTGAAGGTGTCCGAAAAATCTCATTGGAGGAGCCGTCATAAAAAGCCGAAATACGTTCGCGAGATGGAAATACGGCTGGTAAATCCTTAGTTGAGATATGCTTTCGTCTAAATGATAATGATATGACAGTAAACGTATGTTTTAAGCTGAAAAGTTGGTATAAGGAATAAATTTTTATTTACCTTTTAGGTGATATTAATTCACTTATATAAGGATTAAAACAGTATTTGTCCGTCTCTTTACCTTTCGTTGATGTACGTCAGTTTCACCTAAAATATAAAAGAGGAAAGTAAATGATTGATCGTAAATTCGACGCTCAAAAAAACTTTTGATACCCTAAATTGAATAGCTGACTTTACGATTTCTTTTCCCAATATCGAACAAAATTACTACTGACCAAGCACACAAGCTGATTTTTAATGGAAACTTTTAAATTTACTTATAAAAAGCGGCTTGCTCAGGCTTTCCATTTACGTTCTTGTTTTTAGAGTATAGTAAATATTGAATTCATGAAACTAAATTTTATCAACGCTTATCATATATATATATATATATATATAATATAAATATATATTATATATATATATATTAATATACTATATATATATATATATATATATATATATATATATATATATATATATATATATAGTATATATATATATATAGAGTCAGCCTCCAGATCAGGGACACCTGCTATTTAAAAAATCTACGATAAGTAACATAAAAAGTGATTAACATTTTGAAGCAGCCGAACATTTTATGTCTGAAGAATGAGTGAAGAAATAAAATAAAGCGTTGATTCAAGAAGACATTTTGTAAATTTAATACAATATGATATAGTGTACGCATAAGTCAATTTTAAAGACATTTTCGTAAACGAAATATAAAAAAGGAACGAATGTTTGAAAACTCGATGGGTCATTGGAGTTCTATACAACAGAGATCAGTAAATGTTTTTTAGGACAGATAATGAGCAAAGAAAGATTTTATTCAATTAACAGTTAATAAATTCTTTAATTTATTAAATCTGAAAACAGGAGCCACACACAAGTACAATTAAAAGGAGAGTGTCAAAAGTAAAAATCGTTAACGTAAATAATTAAACATAAACATAATGAAACCTTAACCTAGCCTAACCTAACCTACCTACCTAACCTAACCTTACCTAACCTAACCTTAACCTAACCTAGCAAAACCAAACCTAACCTAAGTAACCTAACCTAAACTAATATATGTATATATATTATATATATAATATAATATATATATAAATTATATATAATATATATCTATTTATTTAAATAGTACTATATATATAATTATATATATATATATATATATATATATAGACATATAATATATATTATATATAATAAAATATATATTATATAATAATATATTAATAATATATATAATAATATATCATCATATATAGGAATATAATACTATATATATATATATATATATATATATATAGAGTATATAATATATAATATATATACTATATATATATATATATATATATATATATATTTATAATATACTATATATATATATAATATATATATATAAATACTATATATTATATATATAATATATATATATATATTATATATATATATATATATTATAATATAAAAGAAAACTACCGAAAACACAAAAAAATGCGTTGTTTTTCGTTCACGAGTAAAAAGTATAAAAAAAATCTCGCTGTCTTGCTGCTAGTCGTAAGGTGTTATTCAGCCGTAAGAAGCTTATTTCAAATCATAAATAACTAATATTTAAGGTGTTATTAATTACTAATATTTAAGGTGCTAATAATAATTAATAAAAATCCTTTCCGGCATTAAAATGTTCGCTGAATTCAAAATGCATTCATTTTTTGTAGCTATCGTAGTTTTTTAGATACAGGTGTATGATACATCAAGTAAGGTTATGTCGAGTTACG
>JABUQX010042746.1:182500-203258 GCA_015478945.1 Trachelipus rathkii
CCTGTATTTAATTGTGATACCTTTGATGGTACAGGCTCAAATAAATTGAATTTTCATAATTTTCTGAATAAATTTAATAACTTGATAGGGAATTGAAATAATTTAACATTCTGTTAAAATGACTTATCTGTTTGGGAATCTAAAAGGCTACGCTTACAAAGTTGTTAGCCATTTAACAATAAGAGATGACAATTATAACATAGCTAAAGATTTGCTAAAAAAAGGAGTTTTTAGAGAGAGAATATATCATAAATGAATATATGAATAAACTTTTAGAATTGAATCCTCCAGATGGTTTTGATAATGAATTTCTTAATACTAAAATCTTTATTAATGACATTAGATCCATGATACACGAACTAAAGGGTTATGATTTTGATTTTTTAATACCCGACACGCCTGGTTGTGTATTATTAAGTAACATAGCTTTTTAGAAGTTGCCTAGAATTTTTAAATCTGAGTTAGTGCATAAGGTAGGCTCTAATTTTCCAACTTTGGGCCAATTGTTTGAGTGTACCGTTTCCAGGACAAAAAAAGATAATGCACAAGTTAGGCCTAAAATTAAAACTACAATTAAAAAATCTAAAAAGACTTCACCATCTAGTTCTTTACAAACATTTAAGACCACTGCTACTTCAGCAAAAGATGTCAATGACAGTAGTGAGCATAGTGTTGTTAAAGTTCAAGGTGTTTGTAAATTTTGTCAAAAAAAGGGTCATCCCCTTTATAAATGCGATAAATATGTGACCACAGGAGAAAAACTTGCTCGTACAAAAGTGTTTAACCTGTGCACAAGATGTTCAGGTATGGGGTCATCAGGAAAGTGATTGTTTTGGGAAGGAAGGTAAATTGAAATATAATTGTTTTAATTGTAAAACATATACTCAAATAACTGCTTTCTGTCCTGAAAACAATAATGAATCTGATCAATCTATTAACTTATGTTTGACATCACAGCAACAAACAGATATAGTATATTTGCTACCCACTATTTCTTTCCAACTAATTAGAGGTACCAAAAAGGGACAGTTAGAGGTATTATCGATTCAGGATCGTAAAGGTCATACTTATCTAAAAACATCACTAAAGATCTTTTTGACGATATTGACAAGTTACATGAATTGGATTATAGTGTACAAACCTTTATAGGTAAACAACAGTACTTTTCAAAAGTTATTTACTTACTTTCAAAATTTGTAGACTTAAATTTAGAGTGACTTTTTAATTGAGAAAATCTATTAGAACTGAACACTATATTAATATTTCATTTAATCAATGCCCTTTAGACTATTCATGGAGTGTTTTTGCTTCAAAATTTCTTTTTAAAACAAAGATGCTCTTAGTATTTTAAAGTCGTATTTTATTCATAAATTTGCTTGTTAATGCCTATTTCAGTGTGCTGTTTAGTTTTAAGTTATTTGGTTATTTTTAATATAAGTTTGTTTATAAAAATTACATTTAATAAAAATGAAATAGATAAAAATTCCCGTAAACATATATTGGTAAAGAAGAAGATAAAATGTCATGGGCAGACGAACGAACGAACGAACCAACTATAATAGGCTACAGTTTTTTTCGGAGCGTTTTTACTTTTTGTGAAAAGTTTTCTAAAGTTTAGTCAAGTTAAATTTTGGGCATTACTTGTGATTTAATTTGTTAAATTTATATAAATACCTAATCCACTATTGTCTAACTGACTTGTAAAAGCGGTAATCCTCAAACAAATTGTTTGAAAAGATAAAGATCAGCAAAGTGTTGTGTGTATATGGCCTGTATTTTAATATTTAGAGAAGTTTCCCTAAGTATTATAAATAGGTTATTGTATGCAAAGCAGTATTGTCAAGGGAAGAACTTTCTTTTCAAGCATTTATTCAAAATTTATAACATCAATATTTATAACAACAGTTTCAGCATATTTCAAAGAATTTGTGCCGGTGATTGCTTTCGAGTCAATTTGGGCCTGACATATTCGATAAGGCCTATGTTAACTATTCAACGTTGGCTTCTCAATATTATTTATTGCATATGGATATTGATAATGCTTAATAATAATACTACATCTGTGTATTAATATTGGACTGTGCATAGATTACAATAATAAATTGAACTTAAATAATTTTGACCTAATTATACTAAGCCTGATTCAGTGTAACCCTAAGGTAAAGTTTTGTTGTAAAGAGCCTTATAAATATTATAAATATAGCGTATTGGTTATATTTTGTGATACTAGGGCCTTTCATGAAGAATATTAACTCCAATTTTCTAAAATCTTTATTAATGACATTAGATCCATGATACACGAACTAAAGGGTTATGATTTTGATTTTTTAATACCCGACACGCCTGGTTGTGTATTATTAAGTAACATAGCTTTTTAGAAGTTGCCTAGAATTTTTAAATCTGAGTTTGTGCATAAGGTAGGCTCTAATTTTCCAACTTTGGGCCAATTGTTTGAGTGTACCGTTTCCAGGACAAAAAAAGATAATGCACAAGTTAGGCCTAAAATTAAAACTACAATTAAAAAATCTAAAAAGTCTTCACCATCTAGTTCTTTACAAACATTTAAGACTACTGCTACTTCAGCAAAAGGTGTCAATGACAGTAGTGAGCATAGTGTTGTTAAAGTTCAAGGTGTTTGTAAATTTTGTCAAAAAAAGGGTCATCCCCTTTATAAATGCGATAAATATGTGACCACAGGAGAAAGACTTGCTCGTACAAAAGTGTTTAACCTGTGCACAAGATGTTCAGGTATGGGTCATCAGGAAAGTGATTGTTTTGGGAAGGAAGGTAAATTGAAATATAATTGTTTTAATTGTAAAGCATATACTCAAATAACTGCTTTCTGTCCTGAAAACAATAATGAATCTGATCAATCTATTAACTTATGTTTGACATCACAGCAACAAACAGATATAGTATATTTGCTACCCACTATTTCTTTCCAACTAATTAGAGGTACCAAAAAGGGACAGTTAGAGGTATTATCGATTCAGGATCGTAAAGGTCATACTTATCTAAAAACATCACTAAAGATCTTTTTGACGATATTGACAAGTTACATGAATTGGATTATAGTGTACAAACCTTTAGAGGTAAACAACATTGTACTTTTAAACAAGTTTTGTTAGGTTTCAAATATGATACACAGCAAGTATTTAGTGTGACTTTTTTAATAGACAATACTTTGTCTTTGCAATATGAAGTAGATGGCGTAATAAATTTGTGATAAATTTGTGAATATTTTTTGTCCCACTATTTTACACTATGGTTTAGACTTTAGAGACTTTCTTGGCTTGGAAAATATGTTTTTGTTTGGCAACAACGAAAGTTTGTTTTGAAAAACAACGAGGCACTTGAAAATTAAGAGTCAATTGAGGAAAACGTGAGATGATATAGCTCCGATCTTTTATGTAGCATTATGCTATCCAACTATATATTAAACTTCGTAAGATCAAGATTCCGTAAAGTATTTCATTTGTAAATTTAACATTAGTTCTAGTTAGGCCAAAGAATTTATTGCCTTATTAATGATAGAGGAGTTGTTCTGAGAAGGCTTAAGTTAAGGTTTCTTTTCCAAGCTGGTCCTAACCCTTTATATTCTGATTTAGCGGGACTAGTTGTTAGGTATATTCTATCTATTCTAATTAATTCTAACACCTCTTGCCTTTAAATCCTTATACCTTACTTTAAGCTTTAGAACAATACTCGTTGAACGGCATTCTATTTGTAGGCCAAAACTAGGAACTAGCAACTACCTTTATATTACTATAATTAAGCCTTCAATAAAAAAGGCATCCCACTAAGTTAAAAATCTTGGAAAACAGTGTGTTTAAAGATATTTTGAATTAATTTAATGGTGAGTAACAATTGTTTTTTGTAGAGATTTTTAAATTATTAGGCTAGACATCCTCATATTTGGATAGAGCAGTTCACTCAACTGCTGTAATCTTCACATTGTAGAACGAGACAATTTAAAAAGAAGGATGGAGGCAATTATAGCTAGATTAAAAACTAGGTATCCCTCTTTTATTAAAGATAAAATATCTGAATTAAAAGGTTATTTAAAGTCTTTGGAGAAGACAGATAAAAGTATTTTGTCAAATATACTTAAATTTAAAAGTCTTAATGAATTTTATGCAAAGTTGAGATAACAGTATCGTTTTGATTATGAATAGATTTTTAGAGGAAAAAAATGCCAGATATTATCTGACAACTTTAACAACCCCTTGAGTCAATTATAAATTCTTTGAACCCATTTTTCAAACTCTACTGCAGGCCCTAATTCTAATGTATCTGATAGAACTGTGTCTAGTTTAAACCTTTTTAGGAGTGCAAAAGAGCCTACAATTCAGATAGGGAAGTTTGAGGGTGATTAAGCACATAAGTTAGCATTCTCACGTTTTTTGTCTAAGTTTAAAGCTGTAATAGACGGTAATCCTGTTTACACAAATGAGGAGAATCTTAAACATTTGATTAGCAATCTGGGGGATGTGGCCTTTGAAATGATTAAACATTCGAGTCCTGAGGGCTCTAATTAGTCCATTGCTTTATATATTTTAAAGAAGGAATTTCTCGATAGAGATTTCATAGTAGAAAAAATAATTGTTAGGCTATTAGACATTTCTCCTCCTCCTGAAGATAGTTTATCCGAGGTGAAATCATTCATTAATGAGGTTAAGGCTTTAGCTTATGACCAAAGTCTTACGGATTAGATTTCCTTGCTCCTGATACTGCAGGTTTTAAAATGATTAGTTCCCTCGTAGTTAATAAATTACCTCCAAGGTTTATAAATTTATTAATCGATAAAACTCTAACAAATTACCCAAGCATAAATGACGTGTTTGAGAATTCGTCTGATGCAGAAATCGCATCCTAAGCATGATAATAATAACTTTAGGAATAGTAAATTTGGCAGACACAATGGTAATAATCATAATAACCCTCATAATATTGGTCTTAAATATAATAAATTTAACAATAATAAGCATGCTAATGGTGGTCAAAACAAGGGCCATGGTAATAATGAAAACAACTCCACACAAAATGGTTCTAAAGTTGCCCTTGAAAACTTTAAGACTACCCAAAGGTCTGCCAAATCTAATGTTCCTTTTAGAAGCAAGGCTTCCAATTCAGCTTTTCCGTGTAAATTTTGCAGCATGGCAAGTCATAGCATGAATAAATGTCCATCTTACACATACATTGATTCTAGGCTAGAACGCTGTGACCAGCTGCATATTTGTAAGTTGTGCTCGAGTGCCAAGCATGCTACTGAAAAATGTCAGGGTAACCTGGGGGCTTTTTAGATTACGCTTGCATGTATTGTAAACTTTTTACTTATATTTCTGCTTTATGTAAAAAGGGGCTTTCTAATAATTATAGCAGTCAAACTATGTCTTTTCTTTGCATTAATTTTAATAAGGGTGAACAAAACTATTTCCTCCCATTTATAGAAATCACTTTGTAAGAAGGGGGTAAGCAATGCCGTTTGTTAGCGCTTTTAGACTCCGGGTTGGAACGAAGTTATGTTAGTTCTAAGATTGCAGGGCAGCTATTAGACTTGAAAACTTTGTATAGTATTAGTTATGAAATACATAGTTTTATTTCATCGAAAGAAAAAACTTTCTTTATTAGCTCTTTTGTTATTGATTTGCCTGGTAGAAGCCAGTTTCCATTTGCTTTGCTCATTTATGAGTCCTTTGATATTAAGTTTGAAATATCTGGTTTAAAAATGGCTTTAGAGAATATAAATAAACTTGGGTACAGTGTAAGTTCTTTGAGTGATGGGCATGGTTGTGAGGATTTTGTAGAATGGCATGCTTTAATTGGTATAGATTTGTTACAATATTTGCCACCCTTTTCATTTGAAAGATGTATGAATGGAGCTTGTTTTAGGATGGGTCAGCATATTGTATCATTTGGTGATATTAAAAATTTTCTATACCCTGACCAAATTGATAAACTGAATATACCTTCTAATAGAATTGGAGGTCCTTCATGTCTCGAAAATCTTGCCGATTCCTCTCTTGTTATTCAAGTTTTAAGCCCTTCTGCCTCATATTTTAATCCATTAACGAGTATTTTTGAGGACAGTGTAGTAGAAACATGGTCTCGACAATATATTTACTCTTGAAAGCCTTGGTATCTTAGATGTTAATGAAGATATAGCTAAAGCTGATATTTTGCAGGTTTCTGAATTTAATAAAAACATAATTTTTAAAGATAGTCACTACTATGTGAAATTTCCCTGGAAGGAAACCATGTGGTTGCCGTAAAGTCCTTGACAGAGTTGTCTCTAACTTACATTATAAGATTTATTTGATGATTATGGTAAAGTTTTTAGCCAACAGTTGGCTGATGGTATTACTGAGAAGGTAGATATAAACCCTTCAGAATATGCAAATTTTATTTTCATTCCCCATCGGCCTGTCCTAAAGACTGAGGCTCAGGTTACTACCAAAATACGTCCAGTTTTCAATTGCTCTTTAAAAAAATTAGGAACTAGCAACTACCTTTATTTTACTAAAATTAAGCCTTCAATATAAAAAAGGCATCCCTGCAAGTAAACAATCTGTCTATTCTAGACCCTTAACTTACCGATCTGAGTCCAACGATATTGATATTATAACACCTAATTCATTTCTAAGAAATTATTCATAAAGAGAGATAGTTACTGTGTCTTATTAAGAGATATAATGGAAGGAAAACCAAGACTCTCTAGAAAAAATCTTACATACTAAAGAATCAATGTACACCCAATTTAAACAACTATGGTATGAATAGTATTTGCTTAGCTTAAGAGAATTTGGTCAAAAGCTGCATGAAACAACTTGGGAAGATAGAATTAAAGTAAATGATATAGTCCAGATCAAATCTACTATTAGACCTAGACCATTTTGGATGACAGGCAGAGTACTAGAATTGGTGATGGGGCATGACAGTAAAATTAGAACAGTGAATCTTAAAACAGGGCAATGGCCAAATAGCATATCATGTTATCTGTAATCTCTACACATTGGAACTGTCAATAACACATACCAAATTAACACCTGACACCAATCAACAACCCAACATAACTCAAAACAAAGCAAGTGAAAATATACCAGAAAATTCTGAGATTGCATCAAACCGTCCTAAGAGAAAAGCTGCACAAAAATGTGCTAAATTTATAAAAGATAATCTTGATGATTTAAAAAACATTGGGATTGCAGATCTACAATCTGCAATTCTCTTTTGGGGGTGTGATAAAACTGTAATTAAAATTCCCCAATTTTGATAAAAAAATACTAAATAAAACATAAGTTAAATAAATATTGTATGATAAAAATTACCTTTATTAAAAATGAAATAGATAAAAATTCCCGTAAACATATATTGGTAAAGAAGAAGATAAAATGCCATGGGCAGACGAACGAACGAACAACCCAACTATAATAGGCTAGAGTTTTTTTCGGAGCGTTTTTACTTTTTGTGAAAAGTTTTCTAAAGTTTAGTCAAGTTAAATTTGTGGCATTACTTGTGATTAAATTTGTTAAATTTATATAAATACCTAATCCACTATTGACTAACTGACTTGTAAAAGCAGTAATCCTCAAACAAATTGTTTGAAAAGAGAAAGATCAGCAAAGTGTTGTGTGTATATGGCCTGTATTTTAATATTTAGAGAAGCTTCCCTAGGTATTATAAATAGGTTATTGTATGCAAAGCAGTATTGTCAAGGGAAGAACTTTCTTTTCAAGCATTTATTCAAAATTTATAACATCAATATTTATAACAACAGTTTCAGCATATTTCAAACAATTTGTGCCGGTGATTGCTTTCGAGTCAATTTGGGCCTGACATATTCGATAAGGCCTATGTTAACTATTCAACGTTGGCTTCTCAACATTATTTATTGCATATGGATATTGATAACGCTTAATAATGATACTAAATCTGTGTATTTATATTGGAATGTGCATAGCTTACAATAATAAATTGATCTTAAATAATTTTGACCTAATTATACTAAGCCTAATTCAGTGTAACCCTAAGGTAAAGTTTTGTTGTAAAGAGCCTTATAAATATTTTAAATATAGCGTATTGGTTATATTTTGTGATACTAGGGCCTTTCATGAAGAATATTAACTCCAATTTTCTACAAATTAAGACAATTTTTGCATTTTATGGTAACGTTTTATTAGAAGTAACTCCAAATTGGGTAATGGTGAAGATAATGCTAGCATTATAGAGCAGTGTAAAAGCGAAATAAACCTTTTAATAAGGCAGAGAGCTACTAATAAAGCTAAAATAACTATAGCTCTCAAAAAACTTGACAAATTTAAAAGTAATGGTGCTTTGACTAAATTATTGTTTAAATTTTCTCAAGATATTGTGGAAAATGAACTTGCTTCCATTAAAATTATTGATCATAAAATCCTAGATCTTATTTTCCAAAATAATTTTGCTAATGTAGACCCTTCTTATTTGAATAAGAAATTAGAGAGGTACTGTAGCATATCATATGGATGTGTCTGCGGCATTAATAAAGTATGACGATTTTCTTGACTCTAATAATATACCTAATGAGAGTAATACTACAGAACAGTTTTTATATGTTATTCCTAAATTAAACTTAATTAACTGAAAGTACACTTCCTGTATTTAATTGTGATACCTTTGATGGTACAGGCTCAAATAAATTGAATTTTCATAATTTTCTGAATAAATTTAATAACTTGATAGGGAGTAGAAATAATTTAACTGATTCTGTTAAAATGACTTAACTGTTTGGGTATCTAAAAGGCTACGCTTACAAAGTTGTTAGCCATTTAACAATAAGAGATGACAATTATAATATAGCTAAAGATTTGCTAAAAAAGGAATTTTTAGAGAGAGAATATATCATAAACGAATATATGAATAAACTTTTAGAATTGAATCCTCCAGATGGTTTTGATAATGAATTTCTTAATACTAAAATCTTTATTAATGACATTAGATCCATGATACATGAACTAAAGGGCTACTGATTTGATTTTTTCATACCGCGAAAACGCTGTTGTGGTATTATTAAGTTAACATAGTTTTTTTTTTAGAAGTTGCCTAGAATTTTTAAATCTGAGTTAGTGCATAAGGTAGGCTCTAATTTTCCAACTTTGGGCCAATTGTTTGAGTGTTATAATGAAGTAGTAAACACTTTATGTACCGTTTCTAGGACAATAAAATTAAAACTACAATTAAAAAATCTGAAAAGGCTTCACCATCTAGTTCTTTACAAACATTTAAGACCACTGCTACTTCAGCAAAAGGTGTCAATGACAGTAGTGAGCATAGTGTTGTTAAAGTTCAAGATGTTTGTAAATTTTGTCAAAAAAAGGGTCATCCCCTTTATAAATGCGATAAAAATGTGAACACAGGAGAAACAAATGCTCGTACAAAAGTGTTAAACCTGTGCAAAAGATGTTCAGGTATAGATCATCAGGAAGTGATTGTTTTGGGAAGGAAGGTAAATTGAAATATAATTATTTAAATTATAAAGAATATACTCAAATAACTGCTTTCTGTCCTGAAAACAATAATGAATCTAATCAATCTATTAACTTATGTTTGACATCACAGCAACAAACAGATATAGTATATTTGCTACCCACTATTTCTTTCCAACTAATTAGAGGTACCAAAAAGGGACAGTTAGAGGTATTATCGATTCAGGATCGTAAAGGTCATACTTATCTAAAAACATCACTAAAGATCTTTTTGACGATATTGACAAGTTACATGAATTGAATTATAGTGTTAGTGTGCAAACCTTTATAGGTAAGCAACATTGTACTTTTAAACAAGTTTTGTTAGGTTTCAAATATGATACACAGCAAGTATTTAGTGTGACTTTTTTAATAGACAATACTTTGTCTTTGCAATATGAAGTAGATGGCGTAATAAATTTGTGATAAATTTGTGAATATTTCTTGTCCCACTATTTTACACCATGTTTTAGACTTTAGAGACTTTCTTGGCTTGGAAAATATATTTCTCTTTGGCAACAGCGAAAGTTTGCTTTGAAATTTTAGAACGAGGCACTTGAAAATTATGTCAATTGATAAAACGTGAGATGTTTTAGCTCCGATCCTTTTTTGTAGCATAATGCTATTTGTTGAAGTATATACAGTAAATCCGTAAAGTATTTCATTTGTAAATTTAACATAAGTCTAGTTAGGCCAAAGTATTTATTGCCTTATTAATAATGGAGGAGTTGTTCTGAGAAAGCTTAGGTTAAGGTTTCTTTTCCAAGCTGGTCCTAACCCTTTATATTCTGATTTAGCGGGACTAGTTGTTAGGTATATTCTATCTATTCTAATTAATTCTAACACCTCTTGCCTTTAAATCCTTATATCTTACTTTAAGCTTTAGAACAATACTCGTTGAACGGCATTGTATTTGTAGGCCAAAACTAGGAACTAGCAACTACCTTTATATTACTATAATTAAGCCTTCAATAAAAAGGCATCCCACTAAGTTAAAAATCTTGGAAAACAGTGTGTTTAAAGATATTTTGAATTAATTTAATGGTGAGTTACAATTGTTTTTTGTAGACATTTTTAAATTATTAGGCTAGACATCCTCATATTTGGATAGAGCAGTTCACTCAACTGCTGTAATTGCAAATTTCAGAATTTACTTTAGAGTAAGTTCTATTAACTTTCCAAGATTTTTAAAGAGGACGTCTATCTTAATTATTGTTATTAGCTTATGCTATTTTAATTATTACTCACCTTATATATAGCTTATTGAATTTCCTTGATACTTGGAGTACGTTGCCTGAACTTTGAGTAAAATTATAACGTAGTTGTTTTTTGAGAAATATTAAATTCACTTAGTCATTGTTTTATATTATCACTATGGCTGAAATGGAAGAATGCCAGTTACGTAATAATCTTCACATTAAAGAACGAGACGATTTAAAAAGAAGGATGGAGGCAATTATAGCTAGATTAAACACTAGGTATCCCTCTTTTATTAAAGATAAAATATCTGAATTAAAAGATTATTTAAAGTCTTTGGAGAAGACAGATAAAAGTATTTTGTCAAATATACTTAAATTTAAAAGTCTTAATGAATTTTATGTAATTGAGCGTAACAGTATGTTTGATTATAAATTAGATTTAGAGGAACAAATTGCCACTTTATCTGACAACTTAACAAACCCCTTATATTGCAAGTGAAGACTCTGAACCCTCTTTTTCAAACTCTACTGCAGGCCCTAATTCTAATGTATCTGATAGAACTGTGTCTGTTAAACCTTTTTAGGAGGCAAAAGAGCTCAATTCAGATAGGGAGTTTGAGGGCTGAATTGAAAGCACAGTAAATTAGCATTCTCCCGTTTTTTGTCTAAGTTTAAAGCTGTAATAGACGGTAATCCTGTTTACAAATGAGGAGAAACTTATACATTTGATAAGCAATCTGTGTGATGTATTGTCTTGAAATGATTAAAATTTAGTCCTGAAGGCTCGAACTAGTCCATTGCTTTAGATATATTTTAAAGAAGGAATTTCTCGATAGAGATTTCATAGTCCGCTAAAAATAATTGGCTTAGAGCATGTATTCAACCACACCACATTTCTACTCTCCCTGAAGCTAGTTTATCGAAGGTGAAATCATTCATTAATGAAAGTTTAAGGCTTTAGCTTATGACCTTAAGTCTTACGGATTAGATTTCCTTGCTCCTGATACTGCAGGTTTTAAAATGACTAGTTCCCTCGTAGTTAATAAATTACCTCCAAGGTTTATAAATTTATTAATCGATAAAACTCTAACAAATTACCCAAGTATAAATGACGTGTTTGAGAATTCGTCTACCTTAATGAAACGCTTGCAGCTGTATAGTAGAAATATCTGGATATCTGATCAACTTTTGGTTTCAATGGGGTTAATATTCAATAGGTTTTTCTCAGACTGAATTTTTTAACATTTACTATATATAAATTTAACAATAATTCTGTGATTGCACAATTCTGTGTATAAGATCAACGACATTCATTTAAATTGCCCTTGAAAACTTTAAGACTACCCAAAGGTCTGAGAAATCTTATGTTCCTTTTAGAAGAAAGGCTTCCAATTCAGCTTTTCCTTGTAAATTTTGCAGCATGGCAGGTCATAGCATGAATAAATGTCCATCTTACACAAACATTGATTCTAGGCTAGAACGCTGTGACCAGCTGCATATTTGTAAGTTGTGCTCGAGTGCCAAGCATGCTAATGAAGAATGTCCGGGTAACCAAGGGGGCTTTTTAGATTAAGCTTGCATGTATTGTAAACTTTTAACTCATATTTCCGCTTTATGTTAAAAGGGGCATTCTAATAATTATAGCAGTCAAACTATGTCTTTTCTTTGCATTAATTTTAATAAGGGTGAACAAAACTATTTCCTCCCATTTATAGAAATCACTTTGTAAGAAGGGGGTAAGCAATGCCGTTTGTTAGCGCTTTTAGACTCCGGGTTGGAACGAAGTTATGTTAGTTCTAAGATTGCAGGGCAGCTATTAGACTTGAAAACTTTGTATAGTATTAGTTATGACATACATAGTTTTATTTCATCGAAAGAAAAAACTTTCTTTATTAGCTCTTTTGTTATTGATTTGCCTGGTAGAAGCCAGTTTCCATTTGCTTTGCTCATTGATGAGTCCTTTGATATTAAGTTTGAAATATCTGGTTTAAAAATGGCTTTAGAGAATATAAATAAACTTGGGTACAGTGTAAGTTCTTTGAGTGATAAGCATGTAAACTTGGGTACAGTGTAAGTTCTTTGAGTGATGGGCATGGTTGTGAGGATTTTGTAGAATGGCATGCTTTAATTGGTATAGATTTGTTACAATATTTGCCAAACTTTTCATTTGAAAGATGTATGAATGGAGCTTGTTTTAGGATGGGTCAGCATATTGTATCATTTGGTGGTATTAAAAATTTCCTATAACCCTGGAACCAAAATTGATAAACGAATATACCTTCTATTAGAATTGGAGGTCTTCATTGTCTCGAAATCTGCCGATTCTCTTCTTGTTTAATCAAGTTTTAAGTCCTTCTGCCTCATATTTTTAATCCATTTAACGAGTATTTTTGAGGCACAGTGGTAGTAAAACATGGTCTCGACATATAATATTTACTCTTGAAAAGCCTTGGTACATTCTTAGATGTTAGTTAATGAAGGTATGGCTAAAGCTGATATTTTGTAGGTTTCTGAATTTAATAAAAACAATTTTTAAAGATAGTCACTACTATGTGAAACATCCCTGGAAGGAAACCATGTGGTTGCCGTAAAGTCCTTGACAGAGTTGTCTCTAACTTACATTATAAGATTTATTTGATGATTCATGGTAAAGTTTTAGCCCAACATGTTAAGCTGATGGTATTACTGGAAAGGTAGATATAAACCCTTTCAGAATATGCAAATTTTATTTTTACACATTCCCCCATCGGCCTTGTCCTAAAGACTGAGGCTCAGGTTACTACCACAATACGCCCAGTTTTCAATTACTCTTTAAAAAAAATTAGGAACTAGCAACTACCTTTATTTTACTAAAATTAAGCCTTCAATAAAACAAGGCATCCCTCCAAGTAAAAAATCTGTCAATTCTAGACCCTTAACTTACCGATCTGAGTCCAACGATATTGATATTATCACCTAATTCATTTCTAGAGAGTTAAATTGTAAACCCATACCTAACACAATGTTGAGAAGTGAGAAAGAGATATATGGAAGAAACTGACCAAGACTCATCTAGAAAAAATCTTATTACATATCTAAAAAGAATCAATGTTACATCCCAATTTAAACAGAGCATAGTCGCGATCTGATGAATAGTATTTATAGCTTATGCTTAGATTCAGAGAAATGTTATTTGGTTATAAAGCAGTGCATCAAATGATCTGGGGAAGATGGAAATTATTAAATTCTATATATGTAGGTATAATGTAGTTCATGATTGATACTAATCTGATATTAGTAGACGTGATTATAATTGAGACGATCCCCGTAACTAGACACTCTATTTGAGTGAATGTAGCGAAGATACATTATTGATAATGCTCCAACAAGAGTTCTGGTGAATAAGACGTGGGCCTAGATCAGGGGGTCAGAGTGACGAGTATATAAAAGACTTGTAGTAGTACAAGGTTGAATTGCTCATGCCGAGAGCAAGATGGGCAATATAGTAGCTGAAAATATGCAATATTACATGCCGTATCTTGTTAATACTCTCAGCAGATGTGGACGACTGTTCAATAATAGTGAAGGACTCTGATACCCTAAATGTAATTTAAAACACCTGATCACCAAAAAGACAGCAAAGCCAGACATAGGACTCAAGAATACAAAGACACCCGTATACGTATAGTAATGAGTATAGGATTTCTTTGACTCACGTGATGTGTCAAATAATTCTGGGAGTTTAGGGGCAGTCAATACCGGTTGATACCTACTTATAATGAAGGAAGTCCTGGAGCAGCAAAAGAAGATAGTGTAAATCGATTTTAGCATGCATATAGAGTGAGTAAGTTCATATCGAATGATTGTGTGATTAAGAAATGCTCAATATTTATGATTGATGACACAATTTGATTACGCTACTCCTATCAGAGTCTGCAATCCTTCGATAACAGGATACACTAGTGTGGTGTCGGTGGGAGGAGATAATGCTATCGGATGAAAATCTGCAAGATTAAAAGATAGTCTCCACGGTGCGGGATCAGTGGATTGATTGTCATAGTTATTGCCATATATATATAATATGATACATTTAGAAACTAAAAAGATAGACGAAAAATTAAATACGAATAAGTTTTGTAGAATGGAATTATAATTGACGCTATATCTGATAAGAGTTACAGATTAGAATTATAATTTAAGTAGAGTATGAATAATGATTAATAGAGAAGTTGCTACCATATAGTAGGAACCAGTAGTATATGTGTGGAGTCAAGAGAAGAAGATAAAATGTCCAATGGACAGAACGAACTTGAACGAAAACGATACCAGAACATTATAACTAGGTGTACTACAATGTCGGTCATGATTTATTCTGGAGAGCGTTTTTCATGTCTTGATTGATTGTTGTAAAGTTTTTGATCTCATAAAAGTTTAGTCTATCGAAGATTAAATTTGTGGACAATTACTTGTGATTAATTTGTTGTATATATCGTATATATACGGACATACTTAAATACGCTAATCACACATATTGACCTTTATAACATTACGTTGTTAAAGAATAGCAGGTTAAATTACATCAAACCCAATTGTTTTGAAAAAACAGAGTAAAATATCGCCAAAGTCGTTGTGTTACGTATGATTGTCTACTGCTATTTTTTAATCGTTTAGTTAGATTCGTTAGAGACCATTTGGTTGTAGGTCCCATTTGAGTTGTACTAAATTACAGACTAAATCAATTTAAATCATGCTTAAGCGAAATTTTTTGATATACAGCGAAATTCTCTAAAAATCTTGATTTTCGTTGAAAGTTTGACTAGAAAGAAAAATGAACTAATATTTATAAACAAACGTAAACCTATATTAAAGTCTAATTTAATAAATCAGTTACTTAATTTAATTGATTAATTTAACCAGACAAATAATTAATTTAATAAATCACAGTAAATTAATTTAATCGATGATTTAATTATTTTATATAATCAGTCAATTAATTTATTTAATCAATGAATTAATTAATTTAATTAATCAACTGTTTAATTAAATAAATTGTACAATTAGTGAAGTATTTCGGTACAATACAGCAAAATAATAAAGCAGCGAGTATATAAATTTAACATTAATTTTCCTTTAATTCAAAAACATAAATATATTCGTATATATAATAAACATTAATGTAAAAGAAAAAGAAATGCAAAAAAATCTTTTATTTTAAGTAATTTTATTATTGCTGGAGGTATCGAGATGTACTGTTTGTGGAGAAAACAAATGAATGCTTAATTTTGTGATATGACTTAAAATATGTGTTACTAGAGGTTTCTCGTTTATTCACTCAGAGTACTTGCATTCTTCCGTTTACTATGTGAAGACGAACTATGAAGAGCACATGTTTGCCGTCATAGTTTATGGGTAGTTTTTGAATTAGTAATAGTACGTTCGCAAAAATAGTAGGTATTTGGGCACTTGAAGTACTAGGAGTTATTGGTGTACTAGGCACATTTTTAAAATCCGAACTATTTTGAAGTTCTTTTCGTCGTTTATAATGAAGGCAGGATTCGGATGCAATTCACTAGTTTTCAGGAAGCACGTAATATAGTATGCAGACTCACTATAAAGATCGGCTCTCATTAAATAGCTTATGACAATTGTTCTTTACATTTAACATGAGACTGAGGAGTTTCTTCCCCTTTTATAGCAGCAGTAACTGCATGATCATTTAAAATATTAGACACGTCGCAAGAAACCATATTTGTATAGGTGATATAAATAGTGGCGAAGACTTGCAGTTCTCGTATTATATTGTAAATTATGGGTATCAGTGATTGTATGGAAAATCCTAGACTCTTATTTTCCAGAAATAATTTTGTATGACGATGTGTAAAGCAGTACCCTTCTTTTATAACCTGATTAAGTGGAATTTAGAGGCTAATCGGGTTAGCAGTAGCTCATAAATGATGTTGTCTGTCGGCGATTACGATATAAGTAGTTTGGAAGAAGAAACATATCTTCTTGTTAACATTCTAATAATATAGATCATGACCTCCAAATTGGAGAGCCGTATCAGGAATATGCGCACAAGAACATGTACTATTGTATTATAATGATTAGTTTTTCAATATTAAGTAACTTTTAATTAATCTGCAGTATATATGTACATGAGATGATCCTGTAATTTGCATATAATCATGTGTGAAAATTTAAGCAAGGCTTTGATGGTACGGGCTAGTAAATAACCTGAAATTGGAACCTTTAATCCGCAGAATAATTATCGGTGAGTATTTCTGGTAAATTGAATTATAAATGAATAGACTAGGGAAAGTATGATAAAATGAAATTAACTGATTCTGTTAAGAATGACTTGATACATGATTGTTAGAGCCTTGCCGATGTATGGACCGTAGAAAATGCTTTGCACATTGTAGCAATAGTTAATATGTAGAAATTCAGTAGCTTGATTTACTATTAACCAAAGTAACGAGAATGATACATATAATAATACAGACCATTTAGGTTCAATGCAGTATGTTTGCATAAGGAGAAATATGGTTTTATTAATGAGGTGAGAGAATCATATCCAAATGAGATGAGTGCAGCAATATAATTAAATAGAATGCTTCTTAGTAAATTGTACATCCTCCAGATAGATTTTGATAAGTGACTATTTATGTTTAAATTACTAGTACAAAATTGCTCGGTGTATATCGATACGACATTTAGGATCATAGGCTCGCTGTTGGAGAGCATACGAACCTGAAGGGTTAATATTGTGATTTATCAATTTTTAAATAACCCGAATGTGATATCAGAACCGTGATGGCTCATGTGATCTCTATCCTGTACGGTCTGTGCAGAAGATCGGCTAGCAAATCTTGACTATCATCATTCGTATTAGTTCTGTATGATATGATTATATGACTTCTGTGGAGAGAACTAATGCGTGGATCGGATTCGCTGAGGTTGTGTATATATGTTCTATAACAATATGTTTTAGTAGCAGAAGTATGCGTAAATTGCTATTATATTATAATAGCTGAGATATTAAGTGGCTATTATAGAGTATGGAGTCCTTATTTTGTCCGTAAGAGTGAGAGGGTGGCAGATTGTTTGCAGTGATGACCAGTTTTTGACACAAGGAAAACAAAAAAATCGATCTGCCACAAGTAGGCTAAAATTCAAAAATACCAATTAAAATAATCTGAAAAGGCTTCACCATCCTAGTTTCTTTTACAAACATTTAAGACCACTGCTACTTTAGCAAAAGGTGTCAATGACAGTAGTGAGCATAATGTTGCTAAAGTTCAAGGTGTTTGTAAATTTTGTCAAAAGAATGGTCATCCCCTTTATAAATCCGATAAATATGTGACCACAAGAGAAAGAGTTGCTCGTACAAAAGTGTTAAACCTGTGCACAAAATGTTCAGGTATAGGTCATAAGGAAAGTGATTGTTTTGGGAAGGAAGCTAAATTGAAATATAATTGTTTTAATTATAAAGAATATACTCAAATAACTGCTTTCTGTCCTGAAAACAATAATGAATCTAATCAATCTATTAACTTATTTTTGACATCACAGCAGCAAACAGATATAGTATATTTGTTACCCACTATTTCTTTCCAACTAATTAGGGGTACCAAAATTGGACAGTTAGAGGTATTATCGATTCAGGATCGTAAAGGTCATACTTATTTAAAAAAATCACTAAAGATCTTTTTGACGATATTGACAAGTTACATGAATTGAATTATAGTGTACAAACCCTTATAGGTAAACAACATTGTACTTTTAAACAAGTTTTGTTAGGTTTCAAATATGATACACAGCAAGTGTTTAGTGTAACTTTTTTAATAGACGATACTTTGTCTTTGCAATATGAAGTAGATGGCGTAATAAATTTGTGATAAATTTGTGAATATTACTTGTCCCACTATTTTACACTATGGTTTAGACTTTAAAGACTTTCTTGGCTTGGAAAATATGTTTTTGTTTGGCAACAACGAAAGTTTGTTTTGAAAAAAAACGAGGCACTTGAAAATTAAGTCAATTGAGTAAAACGTGAGATGATATAGCTCCGATCTTTTATGTAGCATTATGCTATCCAACTATATATTAAACTTCGTAAGATCAAGATTCCGTAAAGTATTTCATTTGTAAATTTAACATTAGTTCTAGTTAGGCCAAAGAATTTATTGATTTATTAATGATCGAGGAGCTGTTCTGAGAAAGCTTAGGTTAAGGTTTCTTTTCCAAGCTAATACTTTATATTCTGATTTAGCGGGACTAGTTGTTAAGTATTTTCTATCTATTCTGTTTAATTCTAACACCTCTTGCCTTTAAATCCTTATACCTTACTTTAAGCTTTAGAAAAATACTCGTTGAACGGCATTGTATTTGTAGGCCAAAACTAGGAACTAGCAACTACCTTTATATTACTATAATTAAGCCTTCAATAAAAAAGGCATCCCACTAAGTTAAAAATCTTGGAAACAGTGTGTGCAAAGATTTAAATCATTCATCTGTTTATTATGATTATATCTTTTTTGTAGACATTTTTAAATTATTAGGCTAGACATCCTCCTCATATTTGGATAGAGCAGTTCACTCAATCTGCTGTATTGCAATTTTAGACAATTTGCTTTAGAAGTAAGTTTCCTATTAACTTTCCAAAGATTTTTAAAGAGGACGTCTATCTTCAATTTTGTTCATTAGCTTATGCTATTTCTTAATTATACTTCACCTTATATATCGCTATTGAATTCCTTGCTACTTGGAGTACGTTGCCTGAACTTGAGTAAAATTATAACGTAGTTGTTTTTTGAGAAATATTAAATTCACTTAGTTATTGTTTTATATTATCACTATGGCTGAAATGGAAGAATGCTAGTTACGTAATAATCTTCACATTGTAGAACGAGACGATTTGAAAAGAAGGATGGAGGCAATTATAGCTAGATTAAAAACTAGGTATCCCTCTTTTATTAAAGATAAAATATTTGAATTAAAAGGTTATTTAAAGTCTTTGGAGAAGACAGAAAATTATTCTGTCAAATATACTTAAATTTAAAAGTCTTAATGAATTTTATGTAAGTGAGCGTAACAGTATGTTTGATTATAAATTAGATTTATAGAAACAAATTGCGACTTTATCTGACAACTTAACAAACCACTTATATTGCAAGTGAAGACTCTGAACCCTCATTTTCAAACTCTACTGCAGGTCCTAATTCTAATGTATCTGATAGAAATGTGTCTAGTTTAAACCTTTTTAGGAGTGCAAAAGAGCCTCCAATTCAGATAGGGAAGTTTGAGGGTGATGAAGCACATAAGTTAGCATTCTCCCGTTTTTTGTCTAAGTTTAAAGCTGTAATAGACGGTAATCCTGTTTACACAAATGAGGAGAAACTTATACATTTGATTAGCAATCTGGGGGATGTGGCCTTTGAAATGATTAAACATTTGAGTCCTGAAGGCTCTAATTAGTCCATTGCTTTAGATATTTTAAAGAAGGAATTTCTCGATAGAGATTTCATAGTAGAAAAAATAATTGTTAGGCTATTAGACATTTCTCCTACTCCTGAAGATAGTTTATCCGAGGTGAAATCATTCATTAATGAGTTTAAGGCTTTAGCTTATGACCTTAAGTCCTACGGATTAGATTTCCTTGCTCCTGATACTGCTGGTTTTAAATGATTAGTTCGCTCGTAGTTAATAAATAGAATAAAGGTTTAATAAATTTTTAATCGATAAAAACTCTAATTACCCAAGTATAAATGACGTGTTTGAGAATTCGTCTACCTTAATGAAACGCTTTCAGCTGATGCAGAGATCGCATCCTAAACATGATAATAATAACTTTAGGAATAGTAAATTTAGCAGACACATTGGTACAATTATTATAATATACCCCTAATAATAATGGTCTTAAATATAATAAATTTAACAATAAAAGCATCGCTAATGGTGGTTAAAAAACAAGGGCCATGGTAATAATGAAAAGAACTCTACCCCCAATGGTTCTAAAAGTTTCCCATTGAATGAAACGATAAAGAAAACGGGAAGAAGGGCAAACTATACAGATGC
>JABUQX010042747.1:0-2500 GCA_015478945.1 Trachelipus rathkii
TATATATATATATATATGTTATATATATATATATATATATATATATATATATATAAATGTTTTCTATGTTACTTATTATAAACTTAGTGAATTACCTAGCTAAACTGGTGAAATTTATCAAGCTCACGTAGGTGCGTTTTTCAGTTTATTAAGTTCTCTTTTATTTTTATCATTTAAATGTATCAACTCTATATTATTCAAAGGTTACATAGATTTGAAAATAAATATGGGTAATCAAATAACTTTTATTAATTTTATTTTATTACCCAGAGTATATGTTCAAAAAAGATATTAACCATTTGATACCTACTGATGCCTTTTAGTCTCAAAATATTTCAGGCTATTTTGACCATTATAATACGAGTTTTTAAGGTTTATTTGGCATTTTCTGATTCACAGAGCTTGATTTCGTAATCAAAAGCAAAGGTACACCACAGCTCATCGTGTAGCTGTGCAAAGTGGACGTTTTTTGTACCCAAATGTTGCACCTTTGCAGCTGTACTTGAAAATTAATAAAAATAAACAAAGTGAGTTTTGGTTGTTCAAAAAATATTTTTTTATACGTTACTATGGTGTAATTAGGGATTTCCTAATAAAAAGTGAAATAACTTATATGCTGCATACTAGGGCCTAGTAAATTCATGATACTATACAAACTCATTCGGGATATGCAACGTACTGTTTATTTATTTTTTTTAAACTTAGATTATTTTAGTTCATTTTTCATAAAAATGATTCATTTGTGTTGTAAATAAGAAAATTTATGAATTCAGTGGTAAATTATACCACTTTTCGATATGGTGATACCATGCGGTCTCATACAGCAAGGGTATCGTCATATATATATATAAAATATATAATATATATATATGTATATATATATATATATATATATATATATATATATAGCAGAAAGAGAGTATATATATATATATATATATATAAGACGAAGAAAAATTTCACCCAATCATTCTGATAGTAACCAGTGACCCCTAAGAATGACCTCACCTGCTTCTTATTCTTAGGTGGCTCTGTCTTCTTAATTTTCACTACATTGTCTACATGTAATCCTTTACTGCCATTACCAATATAGTGACCCAGGAATTCAACACTCGACGAAGCAAATTCGCACTTGGTTGGTCTGATAGTAAAACCCTCCTCCTGGAGTCTTTGTAGAACAGTCTCAAGAGTAATCGGGTGTTCACGCCGGGTCAGAGAATATTTGAACCTATTTTCGACAAAATAGTCAGCCTCATTTATTTCGTCCATTATTACCATTATGACCACAGTTATTGGCATTTCACTTCTATACACAATCATCAGTGTTCTCCTTACACCCTTTCCTCCAGACCTACATCCTCTTCTTTCTTCGTCACCTCCTTTTCTTTCCAACTCCCTCCATAATATCATACACTTCTTTATTTTCCTGTGTCTCTTCCGACACTTTTCGCTCTTCCTATTAGCTCCTATCACCTTCCATGCGATTAATAGTTTTATCATACGATTACTCTTTAAATGTGTTTCCCTATCATCACCATACTCTCCACTTTTACAGTCAGTCTTACATCTTC
This sequence comes from Trachelipus rathkii, assembly GCA_015478945.1. NCBI lineage: Eukaryota > Metazoa > Arthropoda > Malacostraca > Isopoda > Trachelipodidae > Trachelipus > Trachelipus rathkii. The sequence goes on from JABUQX010042747.1 coordinate 1,572, forward strand.
CCTCATTTCCTGACATTCCTTCTTTAATCATCCTGATGTATGTTTTCTCATTCTCTCCGCACGTATCTTCCTCTCTTTATCCAAACATTTTCCAAGTTTTCGATGTCTTCACCTTCTTCTTATATCAAATCTCGCATTTAGAAATCTCTATGTTTCATTGAGCGCCCGTAAACTTCTTCGTGGTTATCTCCGCGCTTCATCTTTCTCCCTTTGGCTAAAATCTTCTCTCACAATGACTCTCTCATTCTTATCGTTAGTAATAATGATAAATCAGCTTTAAGAGTAATGCTCGAAAAACGAGTTCTTATTGGTGCTTACCACAAGCCTCAATTATTCCCCTCATTAATTGGTTATTATATATAGTTATAGCAAGGTTATATATATATATATATATATATATATAGTAGTATAATATATATATATATATATATATATATATATATATATGTATACATCGTTAATTTGGCTGGGTTAATCGCATACATGTTATACAAGGGGGACAAAGGGGCTCATTGCAATAGTACAAGGATTCCCTACTATATAACAAAAACGTATAAACTCAATTTTATGGATATCAAGGCCACCGTGTTGCTGGCCTCCGCTGTTGTTGTTATTATTATATTATTATTATTGTTGGGTTATTACATTATTATTGTTGGGCGCCTGTTATTACAAATGGTTGTTGTTACTACATTGGCTGCCATTATTGCCATTACATATTGGCTATTATGCCAATATGCTATGTTGCTATTATTACATTATTTTTATACATTATATTACATATTATTACAGCTGTTATTAAAGCCAAATATTATTACTGGGCTGTTGCCATTGCCTATTGGGCTGCTGTTGCCAGCTGCCAGCCATTGGCAAGCTACTGTTAGCTGGGCTGGTTGGAGCTGTTGGCTGCTGCTGCCATTATGTTACTA
>JABUQX010042747.1:7500-19730 GCA_015478945.1 Trachelipus rathkii
GAAGAAGAAGAAGAAGAAGAAGAAGAAGAAGAAGAAGAAGAAGAAGAAGAAGAAGAAGAGCAGAAGAAGAAGAAGAAGAAGAAGAAGAAGTAAGAAGAAGAGGAAGAAGCAAGAAAGAGAAGAAGAGAAAAGAGAGAAGAGAAGAAGAAGAAGAAGAAGACAGAAGAAGAAGAAGAAGAAGAAGAAGAAAGAAGAGAGAACGAAGAAGAAAGAAGAAGAAGAAGAAGAAGAAGAAGAAGAAAAAAGAAGGAAGAAGAAGAAGAAGAACTACAGAACAAAGAACTACAGAACTATCAGAACACCGACTCAGCAATAGACTTTCCAGTCCACTCAGGCTAGTCCTGATTTTAGTATTTTTTGCTTATTTAATTTGTTGGATGTGTCTACAGTTATTAAAAAAAATACCTGTTTGTTTTTTGAAAATAAGCCATATTTTTTACGCTATTTTCTATGTTAACATATGAGTCCTGCTCCACTTAGAGCAGATCTTCTTCTAAGCAACAAACATCATAGTATGTTAAGTATTTTTTGTTTATTATTGTGTTGTGATCGATTTGATCACCGTCTTAAGAACAGATATGTTCTAAAATGCGGTGAATGCATCAAAAATATCTTACTACGGTTATTCAGTTTGTTGACGCGATTATGATCACCGTATTGTTAGAACAGATATGTTCTATGCGAAAAACATCAAAGCCATCAACTACAGCCCTTCACTCGAATAGATCACAGTTTAGAACAGGATTAGTTTAAATGCAATAAACAATCAAAGCCACTTACTACAGTTATCATTACAGATATTTGTAACAGATGTTTCCATGCGGTAAAACATCAAATAGCTATTTATTACAGGTTAAGTGCGATCGATGATATCACTATTCTAGAACGGATACTTTGCAAGCATCAGAGCATCAGAAGGTAAATACAAGCCGTCAATTCTTTTTACGCTGTCTTATAACATTTCTCTAAATATTTCGAATTTTTTTTAGTTTTGATTTTAACCATTATTCACGGATACTACAGATTCTTGTTTGAAGGTAAATTGTAAATATCCGAGTATGAATTGACGCGTGTGCACGACCAATTATCCTTAAAGTCGTTTAAATCTACTTTTTCTTTGAATGAATCGAATGTTAGCGGCTGTTCACTATTTCATAAGGAAAGACTATTGCCAATTTCTCGATTACATCGTAATGAAGCAATTCTTTGCTTACTTTTGTTTGAAAATCGTTTATGACAGAAGTTTTAATGCCCATTACTCTCGTGTTACATCAATTAAAATTATATTTGAAGAATTGCTGTAATCGATATTGTCGAAATGTATTTAGTATTTTTGAAACTCTTATTCAATTTTGTCCTCTCAAGTCTTCTTTGTCCTCTAAAGAATGATATCTAAGTTCACGTAGTCGTTGTCGTATGATTCCTCTCAATTCACACGGGATTCGAATTTACGTTGCCCCTTCTTTGATTCGCGTTCAATTTCTTTCTTGTCTTTTGTTGAGGTATCGGACTTCCAAAACTGAACTGCGTATTCCAGATGAGGTCTAACTAACTGTTTTACTGTAGTATTAATATTTTTTAAGATTTATATTCGAAGTTTCTGGTAAGCAATTAAACCTAGAGCTTTATTTTGCTTTTTTAACAGATTCAGCACATTGTTTCGCAAACTTTAAATCCTTATTATTAATACTCTAGATCCTTTCCTCACTGACAACTTTGATAATTGTGTCATCTATTTTGTAATCATTTATTCATTGTTCCTACTCCCAAAAGTGTATACTTTACATTTATCGTAATTAAATTTCATTTGCATTTTTTCTTGACCCAATTTACAAGATCTTGTTTAAGTCGCTTTGGGAGTAATTGAGTGATCTTTCCACCATATTATGCGATTTCAGTTTTCGTGATCATCCCGCAAATTCGAAATTTGCTAAAGATATTGTCATCTATGTCATTTACATATATAATGAACTCATAGGGCCCAGAACAGATCCTTGGGGGTACAATCCCACTAGTAACATTCGTCTCAATCTGAGCATTCCACAGCATTGGATGTAACAGACTCGTTTTGTCGATTCCGAAGCCAAGTTCTTTAATTCCAATTTAAAAGTCCTTCCTCGCGAATACCATGAGCTCCTATAGGCTTTTCCAATACACTTTGCTGAGGGCCGGTAATCAAATGCTCTTTGTGAAAGTCTAAGCTAAATGAATTCGGAAGGATTTATTAATTATCTAACATCGTTAATAACGCACATTAAAAAAATCTAGCAAATTCGTTAAGCATGATCTATTTCTCCTAAAACCGTGTTGGGTATTCTTGAGCAATTCATGATCTTCAAGATGTGCAACTAACCTATTAGTTAGTATTGCTTCAAAAATTTTACCAACTATAAAAGTCAAGCTAATTGGTCTGTAGTTATTCGGAACCTTAAGATCTCCTTTTTTGAAAATGGGAGTTATATTAGCAATTTTGAAATCATGAGGAACTATTCCTTCTTGTAAAGACTTATTGAAAAGCATTGTCAAAGGCTTCACCAAAATGTCTTTCAAATTTTTGAGAGCAATTGGCAATGTATCCATCCTGGATCCATGGTGAAGAAAGAAGAAAAGTAAGCAGAAGAAGAAGAAGACAGAAGAAGAAGAAGAAAGAATGAGAAGAAGAAGAAGAAGAAGAAGAAGAAGAAGAAGATAGAAGAAGAAGAAGAGAAGAAGAAGAGAAGGAAGAAGTTGGGAGAAGAAGAAGAAAGAAGAGGAAAAGAAGATAAAGGAAGAAGAAAAGAAGAAAAGAAAAGGAGAAAGAAGAAGAAGAAGAAGAAGAAGAAGAAGAAGAAGAAGAAGAATGAAGGAAGAAGAAGAAGAAGAAGAAGAAGAAGAAGAAGAAGAAGAAGAAGAAGAAGAAGAAGAAGAAGAAGAAGAAGAAGAAGAAGAAGAAGAAGAAGAAGAAGAAGAAGAAAGTAAATAATAATAAGAAAAAGAAGAAGAAGAAGAAGAAGAAGAAGAAGAAGAAGAAGTAGAAGAAGAGGAAGAGAAGAAGAAGAAGAAGAAGAAGAAGAAGAAGAAGGAGGAAGAAAAGAAGAAGAAGAAGAAGAAGAAGAAGAAGATAGAAGAAGAAGAAGAAGAAGAAGAAGAAGAAAGAAGAAGAAGAAGAGAGAAGGTAAGAGAAGAAGAAGAAGGAAGAAAGAAGAAGAAGAAGAAGAAGAAGATTAACATAAAAAAGATAATAAAAATTTTTACCTTTTACTATTATTATTATTATTATTATTATTATATTATTATTATTATTATTATTATTATTATTATTATTATTTATTATTATTATTATTATTAATTATTATTATTATTATTATATTATTATTATTATTATTATTATTATTATTATGATTATTATTATTATTTTTATCATTATTATTAATTATTATTATTATTATTATTATTATTATTATTATTATTATTATTATTTTATTATTATTATTATTATTATTATTATTATTATTATCATTATTATTATTATTATTAGGCTAATGCCCCTTCTGAAAAGGCTGATCTCTTCTGTCTCCCTTTTTACAACTAATTTTACCTTGTATGTACGATTATGTCATCCCTCCCCTACTTGAATTGCTTCTCTTTTCAGGTGTCTCGTGACTCTGCCTGTGATTACCCATGATCAGGTGCATAAGACCCAGGAATCTATAAACGTCACGAAGGCTAATGGCATATACGGTATTCCTCCACGTGTTTTAAGGAAATGTGCTTTTGAGATTGTACCTGCCTAGTTTTTCTCTATTCTCTATTCCTTAAATAATACTTTCCTTAATGCTGGAAAGGCGCATTTGTTAATCAAATCTCGAAGATGGGTAGTCGCTTTGGTTCTTCCAACTATTGTCCCATATCTCTCACTCCTATTCTGTTTAAAAACTTTGAATTCTCCATAACTCTCACATCCTGGATCATCTGGAGTCTAATTCCCTTCTTTCAGATTATCAGTATGGCTTTCAGCGTTTGAGTCACCAAGTAACCTACTTCTTATTTATCTGACGTGTGGTCTTCTGCACTCAGAAATTATGGGAAGTCTTGTATGGTGGCGCTTGACATTTTGAAACATCTTGACCGAGTGTGGCATGCGCCACTACTTTCTAAGTTCCCTTCCTTCGGGTTTGCTTCTTTTCTATGCTTATTTATGTCTAATTTTCTCTCAGACCTATCAACATTGGTACATGTTGATGGAGTAACCTCTTCCGCCTTTCTTTGCAATTGCGGTGTTCCTCAAGGTTCTATTTTTTCTTCAACTTCATTCCTACTCTCCATTAACGATCTCTTTACTCAATGTCTAAACTCTCATTCTACCAATCATTTCAAATCTACCCCTTCTTTTGCATCTAGAGTTTGATTCTCGACTTCAGCTTTCCGATTTATTCTTGCCGATCTGCCTGGTATCTCCCGAAGGGGTCCTTCAATCTTTTGAAATTCAGTTGTTTTAAAACACAACTCCTTCACATCTCTCACTCAAAAACACCTCATACCTTTCCTATCTCCTTCGACGGCTTCCCGAGTCACCTGTGGACAATGTAAACATTCTTGGTCTGAACATAAACAATTAACTATCTTAGAAATCTCATATTACATTGGTTGCTAAGACGGCCTCAAAAACTGTGGCAGTTATGTTCAGGTTGCAGGAAATTCTTCTTCCGAAAAGTTACTCTAATTATAAAGGGGTTGTGTCCGCCCATGTAGGACATACTTTTTGACCATTTGGAGGGGGTGCTGCGGTTCCACTATTCCTTTGGATTGGGTTAAGTTTAAGGCAAAGAATAATAAACTGTCCCCTATTTTCAAACATCTTTGACCCTTTATCTTCTCGACATGACTTTGGTGCACTATTTCTTTACTACAGGTACTACAACTGCCGGAGCTGAAGGGATTTAATCTCTCGCATTCCACCATCATTGCGTAGCTTTCATTGCAGAATGGGGGCCCAGCTTTCTCATAAATACTGTAACCAAAGGCCTGCTCGTTGTGGTGCCTCCTTCTTTTCAACTACTTTTCTTCTGTGGAACTCCCTACTTTTATCTATTTTTCTTACTTGTTTTAATTCAAAAACTAAAGCAAATATTGCCTATCCGATAATTAACTCAGCCAGGAGACCAATCCCCCATAATGATAAGAACCTACCAATTCCTACAGCACCAGCTTTTTGGAAAGAGGTTCCTGACTCTGATGAAGATCTTGTCCCTCTGAAGACTCCTCGTGCTTGGAGCATCGGTGCTGCAGATATGCCATATATCCCAGACGAATCAAATGCAACACCACACATGATTACGCAACCGGAACTAAATGATTTAGAACGAGAAAACTGGTAATTTGGTCAAAACAGCAAGCTGGAAATCTTAGGTTCACGCCTGCAAGAGTGGAATATTAGTTAATATTAGTATATATAGAAATAGAAACAGGAATTTAGAGAAATATTTTATCAAAGAGTAACTTAATTGTTCAGTTTTCCCGATGGGGTTTAATTGTACTTAACGCCGTTGAAGCTTGGGTATGTCCGTATTTAGATGTTGAAGTGGCGCTTATTCTCATTAGACGCTTCAAAAACTAAGCCTAAGAAGCCGTCTTATTGCATTAACCAAACAAGTTCCCTTCGAATTCCGGTTGCGCAATATGGCTTTGAATGACAGGAAACCTATAAAAGTATTTTCCAAAATATTGAAGGCTATAGATATTATGACCACACATGGCTAATCTGTTGTGATTGAAGGTTGTTGGATCCTCCCTCTTATCTAATCAGGGAGGATTCATCGAAACAACTGTTGTTCTTTTGTGTTTTTATGGGACATCGCCGGATACTCGGAACCAGTACTACGAAAAAACATGGAGTAGAAAGAGTTACATTTACCGCCGGGCAAAGGGAATCGTTAAGAATAAGCCCGTTGTAGATTCCTAAGCGAGTTTTTTTACACCAAATAACATATGTAACTTGGATTGATTGAGTCATTTTGGAAGGGCATGGATAAGGAAGGAGGATGGATTTAATATTATGTGAGCGTTTTCGTCGGATAAAGTAACGCTAAATGACAGAGGGCGTTTGTCGGACTGCAGATCGATCAACTGCATACGTTGACCCGCTTTTGACAAGAACGTTAAAGGCCATGATGACTATGCCTGCATGGAATCTTCAACAGACGCTATATCACAGGCTTCCTTGAACAACGATTTGAAAATAGCGATCGTAATAGTAGTAAGAGGTTTGCTAGTTAGTTACAAGAACCTAGTGCTGCAGAATGTTCACTAAAATACCTTTTTTAACAATTCTCTATCCTGACATTCTTTCCACAAAATTCGGGGCAGCTAAAACGCATGAACAAGGTGAAAAGTGTTATCCATAGATAAGTACATGCAAATGGAAAAGGCTATCTCAGCGGGCAGATGAGAAGCATACTGATGAGGATACGCTTTGTTTCTGAAATGAGAAGACACTTCAGAACATAAAAGAAAAATTCAATGTGGCACAAATTCAATAAAATTAAGGTAAATATATATCATGTTTTATGTGGTAATGCATTTATTCATTACATGGTTTTATTACCTCGTGACATCAAATAATTTTGTAAAATTTGACTATAAAACAAATTAATTTCATAGTCAAGTTTAATAATTAATAATTTATGCTCTTGTCTAACAATAACGCATCATTTGGAGGTATTATACTTAACTTTGGAAATCTTGTAAACTCAAACACAAATGTGATACCAAGAACTCTAAACATATTTTTTCGGATCTGCATGAAAAAATACGTATAGTTCATCTAATTTTATTTCAGTTACGATCTTTGTTTTTAATGATTATTATTATTAATATTATTATTATTATTATTATTATTATTATTATTATTATTATTATTATTATTATTATTATTATTATTATTATTATTATTATTATTATTATTATTATTATTATTATTATATTATTATTATTCATTTGGCACAAATTTGGTTATCCATAAAAACATAAACCCACAAATTAAAAAATTTATAATAGTTAAGGATTAACCATAAAATTATTTTACATTTACTATTATAAATATAATTAATATGAAGAAAAATTTGTCTCATATTTATATATCATTATATTATTATTAATATATTATTATTATTATTATTATTATTATATTATTATTATATTATTATTATTATTATTATATTATTATTATTATTATTATTTTATTGATTATTATATTATTATTATTATTATATTATTATTATTATTATTATTTTTATTTTATTATATAGTTATTTATTATTCATTATATTATTATTAATATATTATTATATTATTATTATTATTATTATGATTATTATATTTTATTACTTATTATATGTATTATTAATTATTTATTAAAATTATCATTATATTTTTATTATTATTATTACTCATTAGTATATTATTGTATATGAATTTTATTCGAACTGTTATTATTATTAGTATTATGATTTAATTAATATTAAATAATTATTATATAATATATTATTATTATTATTACTTATATATTATTTATTATTATTATTATTTATTATTATTATAGTTGATATTATTATTATTATTATATTATATTATTGATTATTGTTTGTTGTTATTTTTTTCTTTTAGATAATTATTTTCTTATTTATTATTTTATTATTGTTATTATGTTATTATATTTATTAAATGAATTTGATTCGACTGTTTTATTATTAGTATTATTATTATGATATTAATATTTATTATTATCATATTATTATTATATTTTTTATTATGTATTATTATTATTATTATTATTGCATTATTGAATTATTACTATTATATTATTATTATTAATTATTATTGATTTATTATTATTGATTATTATTATTTTATGTATGTATTGATTATATTATTATATTATATTATTATTATTATTATTATTATATTTATTATTATTATTATTATTATAATTATTATATATATTTATTATTATTATTATTATTATTATTATATTATTATTATATTACATTATATTATCATTAGATTATTATTATTATTATTATTATTAATTGATTATTATTATCTCTTATTATTATTATTAATTATTATTATATTGTTATTTTTACTATAGATATTATTATTCTTATTCATTAATTTTTATAATTTTTATCAATTTCATATTATTACAAATTATTATTATTATACTATTAATATTTGTCTTTATTATTATTATTATTATATTATTATTATATTATATATTAAATTATTATTATTATTTTATTTATTATATTATAAATTATTATTTTTATTATTATTGATTATATTATTAATTATTATTATTGATTACTTATTATTATTATTTTATTATTATATATTTATTGATTATTATATATTATTATTATTATTAATTATTATTAATATTATTATGAGTCCAATGCTTTTTTATTATATTAATCAATCATTATATTATTATTATTTCTTATTTTTATTAGTATATTATTACATTTTTATTATTATTAGTATTATTCATTAATATTATTATTATTATGTAATATTATTTTATATTATTAATATTATTATTATTATTATTATATTATTATTAATATTATTATTATTATATTATTATTATTATATTATTATATTATATTATTCTTATATTTTATTATTATTATTATTATTATTATTATATTATTATTATCATTATGTATTCATTATTATTATTATTCATTATATCATTATTATTATATTATTATTATTATTATTATTATTGATATTGATTAATATTATTATTTTATTACTATTAATATTATTGATTATTTATTTATTATGATATTAATTATTATTATATTATTATATTATTATTAATTATTATTATTATTATTATTAATTATTATTTATTATTATTATTATTATTTTTATGATTATTATTATTATTATTATTATTAATATTATTATTATTATGATTATTCATTGATTAGATTTATATTATCTATTATATTATTATTATTATTATTATTATTATTATTATTATTATATGATTATTGATTTTATATTATTAATTTATAATTATTATTATTTATTATGTATGTATTATTATTATTATATATTATTATTATATTATTATTGATTATATATTATTATTTTTATTATTATTTATATATTATTATTATTATTATTATTATTATTATTATTATTATTATTATTATTATTATTATTATTATTATTATTATTATTATTATTATTATTATTATTATTATTATTGAATTATTTTATTATTAGCGGTTATTTATTTTACCAAGTTTAAGTTTCACAGATGAATCAACATTATTATTATTATTATTATTATTATTTTTTATTATTATTATTAATATTATTTTTGATTTATATATTATTATTATTATATTATTCATTCTCTTAATGTTAATATGTGTTATATTATTTTATTATTATTATTATTATACTATATGAAGATTATTGTTTCATTATTATATTATTATTATTATTATTATTATCTAATATTTATTATTATTATTATTATTTTATTATTATTATTTAATATTATTATTATATTATTTTTTTATTACTATTATTATTATTATTTTTATTATTATTATTATTAATTATTATTATTATCTGACAAAGTAAAACTGAATTCATTGATTGGTATTTATTATTATTTATTATTATTATTATTATTATTATTTTTATTATAATTATTATAATTAATCCGGTTGTTGTTAACTCAGCAACGCGGAGTCCAACGTTCGAATCCCGCTGACGAAGAGTAAAATCTTCTGGACCTCATTCATGTTATATGGGGGCCAGGCCTTTGAGTACTCAGCATTCATGATTTAAAAACCGGGTGCTTTAAAAACTACACTTGGTTGGGCTGTTTTTTTTGGGGACGTGGATGCCTATTGGATAGGCATCCGGTCATTGTTACTCAGCAACGCGGAGTCCAACGTTCGAATCCCGCTGACGAAGAGTAAAATCTTCTGTGACTCATTCTCGCTCTCTCTCTCTCTCTCTCTCACAAACACACACAACACGCTCTCTCCCTCTCTCTCTCTCTCTCTCTCTCTCATCTCTCTCTCTCTCTCCCTCTACTCTCTCTCTCCTCTCTCAACAACACTGCCTCCTCCTCGACACTCTCTCTCACACACGCACTCCTCTCCTTCTCTTTCTCTCTCTCCTCTTTCTCACTCTTCTATTCTCGTCTCCACCCGCTCTCTTCACTTCTCTCCTCATCGACAGGCACACTCTCTCTCAACTTCTCTCTCTCCCTTCCCCTCTCACACTAACCTCTCTCTCAACTTATGGTCTCCTTATCTCTCAACACTCCTCTCTCTCTCCTCTCCTCTCTCACTTTCTCTCTTTCTCTCTCTTTCACACACACACTTCCTCTCTCTCACTCTCTCTTCTAGCCTTCTCTCACTCATTCTCTGCTCTCTCGCTCTCTCTCTCAACACACAACAGGACACTTACACTCCCTCTCTCTCTTCTCTCTCTCTCCTCTCTCTCCTCTCTTCTCTCTCTCTCTCTCTATCTCGATCTCTCTTCTTTCTCACTCCCTCTCTCTCACTCTCTCACACACTTCCACTCCTCTCTCACTCTCTCTAACACCACACCACTACTCCCTTCTCTGTACTCTTTTCTCTCTCTTCTCATCTCACTCTCTCGCTACCTCTTTCTCCCACTCTAACCCCTATCCTCTCTCTCCACGTCACTGTCTGCTGTTCTCGCCTCTTTGTCGTCCGACACCAACCACATTCTCGTCGCTTCTGCCTTCTTGTCGTCTCTCTCGTACTCTCTCCCCTTTCGTCTCGTCTTTCACGTGTCCGCGTCTCGTCTCTCATTCGTTCGTTGCGTCTTCATCCTCTCTCTCTCTGGCAGTTCTCTGTACTGCGTGTTTATCTCATCTCTCTTTTCTTCTGAGCCCCTACCTCTCACACTCTGCATCTCTGCGACTGTCTCTGGCAGCAGCTCACGTCGTCGTATCTTTCTCTCTTCTCTCTTGTCTCTCCGACACACACCTATTCTACTATTCCTTCAGTCTATCTACTGCTATCTGTCTATCTTCTATCTTATGCTACTGAATTCTATTGATTCAATAGTCAATTAAAATACAGGTGACATTATTATCAGTGGATGTCGCTAGACAAAGCTTAATTCCACAGTTGACCCATATGACACTCAAATTTTGTTAATCCCTCGGATGCAAGATTTGGTATTTAAGATCATTTTGAGTGAGTATCTACGGAGTATCTAGGATATTTGAATTATCAACACCTTGGGGCTCATTTCTGTTACTTTGTTACATATAAATTGCCCACTATTTCTATTAATTGAAATCGACACGCTATATAAGTTATCAATACTTAGAACTTATCATTTTTAGGATTTTTTTATTTTAGTTGTTAATTATTACTTATATTAATATATTATTGATTATTATTATTAAATATATTATTATGTATTAGTCTATGTATTATTCGCATTATATTATGCTGTATGAGGTTATTAAATGTATTATTATATATTAGTTATGGTATTACTAGTATTATTATTATATATAATTTTTATTATTATTATTTATTATTGAATACTTTTATATACTAGATTCATTAATTTGCGTCGGATGTTATATTATATTATTATTATTATGGAGTAGTAGTAGTAGTAGTAGTGGTGGTGGTAGTGGTAGTAGTAGTGAGTATGGGTTACCGGAGTATTTTGTTACGGATGATACATGTCACTGCGGAGGCTGACATGGTTGGAGACTCGGGGGTGGTGTGGAGGAAAGCCCTCGAGATGTTTCCTCTCAAACATAATCTCGTAGCCTCTGAATTAGTATCTATTCCAGACATATTGAAACTATCAGAAAGACGCCTGAACTGAGCCACTTCTCTCTTTTCCACCACAACATCAGAGTCTTAAACAACATCACAATACTTTCCTGGACTATCTAAGTTACCAAAATTCATAATTTGCTGCATAGTACTAACCGCAACATTTCTAATGAACATAACAACGGTTATATCCGATGCCTGGGGAGTAAAAGCTGGAATAACCAAGCAGTTTGCTCCATTCGATCTGACACAAACGGGGTGGAACAGGAGTTTCAGATGTTACCTTGGTAAGAATGGCATTTAATAGCATACCATAGAAGTGAATTATTTCAACTGTCGCATACGATTTCGTCATTCACATAGACGGCACTATAGCACTATGGC
>JABUQX010042748.1:0-35000 GCA_015478945.1 Trachelipus rathkii
GAATATAACGCTGTGGGAGTCTTACTGGATAATGTGATTGTGTAACAAGCGAAGGGAATTCGAAACGTTGTCGAGGGATTGAGGAGGGAGATAGCGTATATTAAGTACCCTTAGATAAGGTCGAAGGGAGATCAACATGTAACTTGTGAAAGAGTTAAATGTGAACTGGAAGAGTTTTATTGAGTTTAGTGAGGACAGAGTATACGTGTACCTTGGTACTATACGTTTGGTCGAACAGAGTGCGTCGAGTTACATGAGGTGAGATGAGACTGAATGTGGAGCACGTAAAATCAAGTGTGCGGTTTAGAATGGTAAGAGGGATGGCATGTGGATCAATCTTTAACATTGGAGACAAATGAATAGAGAACACTCGCACGAGAGAAGAAGAAAAGAATTGATAATCTTAGGTTTTTTGATATGCAACCCAGGCGTATGAATTATGATTAATCCATCACAAGGAGTAGAACGCGTCTATGTGGAAGCGTGAAGTATTTTGTGTATAGAATCCTTGGTCGTGGTTAGGCAAGGTATCGAATGGGCTATCAAAAACGTTATTGTTTTGAGACTCGTAGTGAAAGGCTTGTGGTAATGAGAGAGTAATCAAGATAGATTGAAGAGTCATCTGTTTAATATTAATTGCGGATGACTAGGGTGTGTTATGCTTTTGATATCAATATTTATGAATATAGATTGGGGTTATGAAAGAATTAGATGGCAGGGGGGTCGCAGGAGATGGTGTTAGGAAATGATGAAAAAATTGGAAGAGTATTGGAGGTGCCCTAGCCTCTTATATGCGGATAGATTGGAATTTTGGATTGAGGGGATAAAAACGAATTATTTCCTTGAAGAGAGTTTTGTGAGGAATGTGGTAGATTGATGGATTTGGACAAGGTTGTGTAGTAAAGCAGATTATAGAATTTGAAGGTAAAATAAGTCCCGGTGTAGCATGGAGCAGGATAGCCTCATGTCTCATCTCGCTTTTCAACTCAGATGTGACGACACAAGATTCCTTGTAAGTTTATCGTTAGATGGTGAGGCAGCCTTCTAATATAGTCCTGAGTTAATACTTAGTTGTTGGTAGCAGGATTTTGTAGGTGTATAATGTAAGGTCCACGCATCTCCACACTTTCACGTTGTTATATGGGTATGTGTAGAGGCAGTTCGGTATGGTCCAGTTAGTAATCCAAAGACTCGCTTGTAGATCGGTTACCTTTAGCGATAACCAATTCTTCAGGTGCAATCAATCACTGCCTCGGCATAGTAATTTGCTAGATAATCTCTGGGTATCCCGGTATCACATTCAAAGAGCTCTCACTCACCTCCGTCGACCGAACACCTATTCATAGTTCTACTTTTATTAAAAATATAAATAATGTACTGGTGGTACATATATACCTATATGATAATATTAGAGTTATTTTTTATATTAATAAATATTAAATATAGTATTGATTAGAAGAATTGATAATTTACTCTATAATATAAATAATATTATAAGCAAGATCCGGCTCCATATCTCATACTATATTTAGTATTACTACATATATAATATATAGTATATATACAACTATTATTATTATATATATATTAATATATATTACTTATTTATTGATAAAGGTAGGTAAACGTTTACTATGTTGAGACGCAATATCAAGTTAATTACATATCTGCGGCTAAATCTATATATATACTTCACATATTCAAAGATGACCTTGGACAAGGTTGAACAATGGACCACTTAGAAAAGAAAACTATACACTCTTTAAATTGCATATAAAATCATTTAATAAAAACAATAATAAAAGTATTTATTTCAGAGTAACGAGCTTTCACCTCGTCACGCGAGGTCTCTTCAGGGTTAATGAGAATTTTATCACTTATTATGAAGCGTTCGCAGGATGGATATATCCATTTAGTTGGTTTTTTTATGTTTCTTCGTTGTGTTGCCGCTAAAGTTTGACGATTTTCAGGATGTTTTTGAGGAATAAAATCATCTTGTCCTAAACTAATAAAGTGTAGTAGTTTTCGATAATGTATATATACAGAAAGACTCCACGATTTTACGATGGCCTGTATGACTAATATTGGTCGCAATCTCCTTTCGTTTTATACTGTATAAGAAATGATTACAAATGCGCCTGTGGTGGGTTAGAACTGAGTTTATTTTGTCTTGATCTAACAGCTATCCATCCTGTAATTATATTGTGAGATTTTTCTTCTTTATCCAATCGCTATTGATTCCCTATGTAAGGTAGAGTTGGGATTGTCATGTGCTGCAACGGGATGTGATAGAAGAGTACTTACGCTTGAGGCAGTGCGCTTTCTGCGTTTGGCGAGGTTTTAGATATTATTTTTTTGAGAGTAATATACTGTTTGTGATTGAATCTCAGAATGCAATGTTTTTGGGTAATATTTTTTTTAATTGTAATGTATGAGGCGGTATTTTCGGAGTGGGCAAAAAAGAAAGATTTTCCTTTTATATTTCGGAGTGGATGTTAATAGTGACCCTTATTTTGCTTTTTTAACGTGCTTTAGAACTCAATACTATCTGGATACTGTAGAGAATTATAAAAAGATGCTAAAATATTTTTAATATTTGTACTCTCGAAAGAAAGTGATGGCGTGAAACAATAGCCTAGAGACGCTACGGACGGTAAATGAATACGAATGACGAGAATAGTGGCTGAAAATGTTATTATGGGTATGCTGTTACTTTGTTGATGCCCTAATGTGGCACTATTATATTATGCGGACAGACTGTCAAGCTGACTGTTGGGGTATCTCTTCTCTCGTTATATTGATTAATTTTGGTAGGATTTGCTATTGTGCATATGACTAGTCTAATCTAAACATATATGCGGGGATGAAAACTGAATTTGAAAGGTACGAAGTTCGAACTTGTAAATTTGACGGAGGGCTCTGACTTGCATTGAATTACCTAGTGTAACGCGAATCATTGGGATCTCCTTCGCCAGTTTATCGTGCTTCTCACGAACTTCAACACTCTTGTAAACAATCAAGGAGTTTTTGATGAGGAAATTTTAATCAACATTACTTTCTCCTCAATCTCCTCCATCCTCAATCAATTAGTCTTAACTGGTTAGAGTAGTATATACAGCTTATTTATATACTCACGTCATTTACCACAAGGAGCGTTCGAATCCGCTTAGATATTAAACACTGGAAAACTCATTGGAAGCATGTAATTGCAATCACCACATTTTTTAATAGTTTTGCTTCTGAGGATATGTCGGTGGATAATGCTTTACTTATTTTTTATGGAGTCCGATTGTAGATTTTTGATCGTAGATTTTATTTGGGAAGGGGCCGGTGAGCCGATACGAGAGAGCAGGAGCAGTCCGTAGCAGTAGGCTCTTTTTTCGGAATCGACATTCTGTTGTTCAAATTTTATATACGGCGATATTAGATCTGGAAGATTTCAAGCGTTTTTAAATGCTCTGAACGTCAAAATTGGTGCGAGAGAGAGCTGTCGTCGAGGTCGCGTGAGGCGTTTTTCTATGCGTTCTGGAGAACACGGTCAAACCAAGCCTGTAACCTAATCCGACATGTCCACACTCTTGGACAAACTCGTTAAGTGTCGTAATTACCGTATTTGTGCTAAAGTAGGTGTTTCTGAAAATATCTATGGGTTGGCTAAATAGGTACGGGGAATACCATGTTTTGTTGTGGAGGATAAGTGATGCAGGGCTGTTCTCGTGTAACAGGTAAATTCATAAAGTCAAAAATTGCGACAATTCTTAAGGACTTTTATGACCGTGGTTGGAACTAATCCTCGTATAGGTGTCGGTTCAGATTTTTGACTCTGCTTGATGGTGTCCATTCTTATGGGTTTTTATTTGGGTCAGTGGGAAGTCCGTTTAGCGAGAGTACTGTGAAGGGCGTATTTTGAAAACAAGGTAGAAAGAAACTAATGTCAAGATGCCGACATGACTTTGATATAGAATATTTCGAATGATAGTGTCGTAGATGCACTTGTTTTTAGACACTTCTGAGGTGACCATCTATGGGTATTTTGGGTCAGGGAAGCCGTATATAATATTCAACAGAGTTTTGGTGATGATACAATGATAATTTATAGTTAATGCCAAGACAATGACAAGGTAAATTTTCGAGTAAGTGATCGTTCATATTTTGGACGTTTACGAGGTGTTAAGGGGAGTGTAACTGTGGTTTCTTTTGAAGTCCAGGGGAAGTCGAATGACTGAGAGATCGTTGATCTATTGAATGCTGGGAATCTCATGGGATCAACCGCGCGACATGGCTTTATTACTCGTTTAGGGTACTTGCTATGGAAATTACTTCAGTTTTTTTACAAAACTTTTGCAAAAATGGTTAATATTAAGGGTTCCTTAGGTGGTGGTGAGACCTAATTTTGAGGTCAAGGTTTGAGGAACTATAAAAAAGGTTCAGAAGGGTTAGGAAAACTTATAGTCTAGCAACCCACTAACTTGCTTTCTTCACAACATAATTTAGATGAGCTTCTAGTAATTGACTTGTCCTTCTCTCAGAACAAAAAGACAGGCTCCCCATATATAGGCTGGACGTTGGACCATACATTGTATTGACGAGGTAACAGATTATCCGGGAGCACGCAGAAGGGTGAAGACCTCCTTAGAGATAAATAATCGTATATGTTTCGTAGAAACGGTTGACCTTGTGGACGATAAGGATCGCAGAGTCCCGGGTTCTAGTGATAAGACATCTTGGTTTGCATCAGAGGAATTGACAACGGCACCGGTGCATGGAAGCCGGCTACGTGTGGACGCGTACGTAGCTAAACATTCGTTTGAATAATACAATATTAATTACTTTGATCATCTAAATACTGAGATTAATCTGTGCCTGTACCTGATAATCCATTGCTACTATCGTCATTATGCAATTGCCATCTTGCCAATAGATATACGCCGTCTCTTCTAAATGGTCAAGACTGACATTATATTTTTCAAATCTCATTTTCTTTTTTTATACAATTAACACAAGTAATTCAAGTACCATTTTTTTTTCCTTCTAAACTGAAACATGCCATATATTAAGAGTTGCCTTTTTATGTTTTTTATTTACATTTATTACTTATTGATCAAAAGTTTTGAATTTAATTATTATATTAGCTTTATAATTCTTTACTAATTGCTTTTTTTTTCTTTGTATTTTGTGATTTTTAATTTTTCTACATTTTTGTACACTTTGTTTAACTTTTTTTTTTTTATTTTTTATTTTTTTTATTCATATTTTTTAAAAAACAAATTTTATAACAGTGATTATTTAGTTTTGAATTTAATTCGTAACTCTTTTTTTTTTTTTTTTACTATTTTTTTTTTTATATATATTTTTATTTCTTTTAATTTATTTTTGCTTTTATTCTGCGCTTAATACTATTTTGAGTTTTTTACTAAAGTAGAACTTTATTCGTGGTTATGTTTAATAACTTAAAAAAATTTGCTCATTTACATTACATACACTTAAAGCAGTAAAGTGCTAGTTTATATATATCAAACTGACCACTAACGTACCTCCTATAACTCCTTCTGAGTGGGATCTTATTGGATTTCTTATAATTGATCTATTGAATTCTCAATTTGAACTAGTTGGATATCAATGTCTATATTTTGTACTAACTCACCTCACACCTAGAGAACTTGATTTTTATTATTTTTTTGGTGTCTTGTTTCTATATAAAATATTTTGTTTTTACCTCTAAAAAATTAGTTTTTATCAAACATTTTTCATTTGGAGATTTATACAACTTTAATAAAATAATTTAGCATACTTTTACTTATCCTTAATCCGCCACTAAATCACATTCAATCAACGGTCAAGATCAAACTATGACACATAATCTTGAGAGGTCCCCTCATCATACCGCGCTCATGGCCTATTACCCCCCCTTTCCATGACTATGTGATCTATTGCTCTATGACTATTGACTAATTGATATTATTATGATTTTTTTATTGATTTCAATGGCGCATAAATGTTAAGTATATACATTAACATCGAGAGAACTATATTATTTTAATCTCTGTTTGTTTTCTTTTTATATATAAACTCTATTTCAATCTAATATCTCAAATTTATTTATTTGTTTTACGTATTAAGTTTAATTATTTTGTTTTTATCTCCAAAAATATTTTATTATCTTATTTATGTTGTAATACAAAAATGATAAAGAAAAAATTTTTGCTCATTATTATTAGTACGACAAAAACTTATTAACTTTCAAAGACACGTATATCATATTGCAGTGAGAGAGAGAGTCAAACCCTCTGCCACTCAATAGACCAGCTCATACACCCCATTACTTTCTGATCTATTGAACTCTATTAGTGCTAATTGCTCTAAGTATACTTGAGCATATTTGATTCAAGCTCATATTTTGTATAGACATAACAAAAATACGAAGGCCAAAAAAAGCTTTTATTTATTTTTATGGTTTTTGTTTTCCTATTTACTCTTCATGGTTTTTTAAGCTACTAAATTAATATTTGTTATTTACTATTTTCTGTTTAATGTTTATTTAGATAATGTTTTTTCACAAAAAATTTTATTTCTTACTTTTAAATGTTGAATATTAATTATAAAATAAATTTGCATGAGACATATACCCTGTTACAGAGCGTAATCTTAGGTAAATCATAAAAGTCAATGGACTGTCCTCGCTCATACCCTCATCCCCTTTGCATGTGATCATTTTTGAATCGATGACTCGTATACTGCATTAGCAATGATATACTTCGATCTATTGAATTTTCAATGTCATGATTCATGATAACAACACTCAAACACAAAACACGTTTATTATATTTTGTTTTGGTATTTTCTGTATAGAATGAGAGTAAGTCTTGTTTTTACATCTAAAATATCCTTTCATCTTATTTATGTTCATAAATTAAATAAAAATTTTGCATATTTACATACTCTCATTAAAGCTGATGTAAAGTTTCAGTAAATCACTAATATATTAATCAATACTGCTCGTCACAATTACCCTCCTCATTCCTCATGTCCATGTTCTTACTAATGGATCGATTCTGATCTATTGTGTGAACAATAATGATCTAACTGCATTCAAGTCTCCTCATTTTCAATATAATATATCAACCACGAAAACATATGATTACTTTATTATACATATGGTTTTGGTTATCTTTAACTACATTATGTTTTCTAGAGAGAAATTTATTTTATTTAATGAGCTCTTATCCTAATGTTTAATTATTTTATTGTTTACTCAAAAATTTTTTATTCTTTATTTTATGTATTTTATAATCGATAATTTTAGAAAAAATTTCCTCATTTTATCATTACTTTATATCAGCAGTATAATCATAAATCAGAAATTGCAACACATACCGTGCAATAACATCTCACTACCAACTCATCATCCTTGTGCCTCTTGGATACTATTGACTGAGTTGATCATAATTTGAGCGATTTTGTGACTCACTCTTTGATGGTCAATGTCAGAATTTTTTGTTTAATATAACATCCAACATCACTAAAACTTTTCTTATATAGTAAGGTGGTTTTGTTTCTTTAACATTCTACTGTTTTACGTTAAAATATCAAAATATTATTGTATGTTTTCTCTATGTGTTTAAATATTCTAAATTGTTTTTTAGATACAAGTGGTGTTATATTCTTCTTTTTATGTGGTTAGTAAGAGATTAAAAATAAATTGTTGCATATCTTACACTACCTAATAAAGAGCACTAAAATACATGAAACACTCAGTAAATCAACATCTCTGCCACGCTCCAGAAACCCGATACCCATCTTGGATTGACTAATTAGAAATCTATTGATTCTAAATGATTCTAATTTGATACTATTAGATTCATTCCAATTATTGCTATAACATAAAACACACAAACCTTTATTTAATTTTGTTTCAAGATGCTTAGACAGAAGTTTTTTAACACATAAACAATTTATTCTATTAACCATTTTTTCTCTTGAAAATCATTTTGTTTTTTACTAAAAAATTCATGCTCTTTTTATGTTTATGAACTTAAAAAAATTAGGAATAAATTCGTCTATTTGAATGCAGTAAATCAAGTAATCAGTAAATCAACCACGTGACCCTACTTATCTTACCTCTGTATTGAAAAATCCCTTTTCTGTTGATGCTATTGAATTCTATTGATCGTATATAGAAGGCTTTGAATCTATTGACTCCTTTTGATATAATATTGATATACATAACACACAAACACTTAATATAATTTATTTAATTTTAGTTATCCTGTTAGTATATTTAAAATCTTTTGTCTACTATGAAAAATTTTTGTTTATTATGTATATAATTTATAATTTTGATTATTCTTTAAAATATTTATTGTCTTTTTAGCATAAATAATCAATTTATTCTTTTTTGATGGTTTTGAATAACCTTCCAAAGAAAAATTTGCCATATTCACCTACGCTTAAAGCAGTATTATACTACACGTAAATCACTAAATGCAACACTGTCCCTCCGATACCCTCATACCCTTTCTGGTGATGATAGTGTGATCCTTATTGATCTAATTGAACTCAGTTGTTGTAGGATTAATTCAATTCAACATTTTTGTATAAGGTTACAGCACTTTTATTATGCATGGCTACTGGCGGTGACCTTTAAACATTATGTTTATAAATTCAGTTAAAAACTAGAATTTGAGTAAGAAACCCATTTTTAACTTTTACTGCTTTTCAATATTTTGTTTTAACAAAAACATTTATTCTTTTTATGTTTAAAGACTTAAAAAAAATTTGCATATTTACATACCTTAAAGCGTAATAGTAAATCAGTAAAACACAAACTGCCCCTCCGATATCCTCATACCCTTCCTGTGATATAGTTGACTATTGAGTCTATTGATCTATTTGATCTGATTTGATTCAAGTCAACTATTTTTTATAACATAACACACAAACTTTTAGTTTCATTTCGAATATATTGTTTTTTCCTTTAAACACATATTCATATCTGTTACTTATAGACTTAAAATCTGATTATTTTCTTAGTCTTTCTTGTTTCGTCTTATCCTGAATTTTATATATAAAATTTCACCAAATACCAATTTCTTCTTTTATCAATTTCTTCTTAACGCATCAGCCAATTTACATAACCTAAAGCGAATGGGACAGATACAAAAAAAACAAAATTTTGAGACGTTGAAAATTGACTCATAACATCAGGGTTAAAACTTATGAGAACGCCGCTCCATACCCAAGTTTTGAGCTGCATAGCATCTTTCTTTTGTGTGAGTATAATGAAAATCATATGAGCTATTTTTGAATATCTATTACTTTATTTAATATGAGGCATGTTTCAAGTTCCATAACACAAGATAAATTTGAGTGGGTAGAATTGCCATCTTCTTTTAAATGACATTTATTAATATCTAATTTTTAATTGTACTTTATTTTTGTTTCATCTGTTTTCACTATTTACAATGTTTCTAAAGAGTAAAGCAAATCCCTTTGTAGTGTCATATATGCTTACTTAAATAAAATGCACAATATCTCCTTACATAAAACCCACACCAATACCTTTAAAGCAGTAAATCAGATAATCATCAGTAAATTCAAACTGCCCTCCATACCGCTCTCAATAAGGACTAACTAACAATACCCCTTTAGCTGTGATTCTATTTCTATTGATCTAAAAATTGAACTATTGATCAACCTGATCTATTGATTTTTTTATCATGCAAACAACATACAAACTGAATACTACTCATTTATTGTTGGTCTATTGTTCTTATAAGGCACCGAGTTATTTTTCTAACTAAACTAAAATTATTATTTTGGTTAATTAATTTGCTTGTGACAAACAAGATGGGCTAAATAAAAAAAACTATAATCCTTGTTGAAAATTATGAACCTTAAAAAATTTGCATATTTAACATACCTTAAACGAACAGTAAAAACCTCAGTAAATAAAGGGATTTTTTCTTAACAACTTTATGGTTTCGTCTCATTACTTTATTCTGTGATCTATTGATCTACAGACTCAGTGGTTCCAACCATTCTATAAGTACAAATTTTACATAACCATTAACACAAAAAACGTTTTATTTATTTTGTTTTGTAACTTTTTTTTTAAACTATATTGTGGTGTGACGCAAACTTTTATTGAATCCTCTTTGTTATTTATATATGGAGTTTTAAAAATTCTGAGCGTATCCGTTTCATGTCTGATAAAAAGGTTGTATAATCTTAACAAGTTACATGCAATTTCCAATACATGAAAGCATAAAATGATAAAGTCAGGTAAATCAACTGAGTCCTTCTCATCGAGACGCACTTACAATACTCCTTCTCTATCCTATTGATACTATTGATCTGATTGATCTATTGGTCTATTGATTTCAAGTCATAATTTTGTATAACATAACTATCAAAATCAGCTTTATATTTTATTTTTGTTTAATTTTTCGTTTTTTAAACACTTCTTTTTCTACTAAAAAAATTTAATTCCTTTTATGTTTATAATCTAAAAAAATTTCACTATATTTTACATATTCTTAAGAGCAGTAAACCGTCAAAATGATCATTATATAATGCAAACATAGGCCCTTTGCATACCCTCAATGATACTTTAAAGATCGTATTTTATGCATTACATACACAGACTAAATACTGATCTATGTGACCCAAATCTCAAGTCAATTATAAAATCCTGTATAACATAACAAAAATAACTTTTATTTATTTTGTTTGTTTCGTTTAAATCATTTTAAGTTTTTACTAAACAAAAATAAATCTATTGTGTTCTAGATTGCTTCATTATGTATTTGGTATATAAGAACATATATTACTAAACCTTTTATTTAATTTGTATTTGTTCCCTATTAAACCTGTTTTTTAGCAAATACAAAATTTATTGTAATTTGTTTACATTATCTTTTAAATCATTCTTGTTTTTACTAACAAATTTATTCTTAATATTAATGATTTATAAGTTTTATAATAGAGAGAGATTTGCATATTAATCATGTTATCCATTGAAAGCATAAATCAGTCAAAAAGTCAAGTGACTGCTTAAATCAAACTCTGATCTCATCTAAAATCTACCCAATATACTCTTGTGCTGCTAATCTATCTGTATACCGCTTACTTTTAAGATCTATGATTTGCTCGATTGTTTGCGCTTTAAATTGGATGCATAATAACAAGCATCTTAATGTCCTGTTATAACTCATTAATGAGCGAGAATATCACCTTTTATTTATTTTGTTTATATTTGTTGTTAAAGAACGTTTCGTTTTACTAAAAAATTGATAAGATTCCTCACTTTTATTGTTCGTTTATTATTACTTAAAAATAATTTAACACATATTACAATCTAAAGGGCAGTGAAACTTCAGCACTAAATTCATACCACGAACTAAATCTGCTCTTCTTCACTCTCTCATAGTACGTTTTAGATCTATTTCATCTACAGCCCCCTTAACGACAGCTTACTGAAGCTGATTTTACAAGTCATATGCTGTTCTAAACTACATCTCAAAATTCTATTGTATGTATTTGGTCCTTGAATTACTTAGTTAAATCCGTTGTTTAAAAAGGGCAGAAGATTATTTGTTTATTTTATTTTTTTAGTAAGACTTTTACACCGGAAAAGAATGTTTAAAGAGAAAGCAAAACAAAATAAAATAAAGTACGTTTTTGTGTTATGTTATAAGAAACATAGCTTGATGTCAATACATTCAATTCTGATGGACTAGATAAAATAATGTAAAAGGGTATGAGGGTATGGAAGGGCAGTTTGATTTAGCAAAATCGAGATGACATACTGAATAAATACTGCTTACATAAGATTATTGTAAAAAATCTAAATTTCATTATACATCTGCTATATATACATAACACAGGAATTAAAATTTTTTTAGATATATAATATAAAAGTTAAATAATAATCTAATATTTTTATAACTAAAATAGACACCTAAAAGATTACTCATTGTGTCTGCTTGTATATAAATAAGATATTGAACCTCTGAATCAATAGCAAATAGATCAATGAGACTGCAATAGGATCAATAGATCAAAGAAGGGTATGAGGGTATTGGATGGACAGTTTGACTTAACTGACTTAATCTTTACTGCTTTAAGGTATGTAAATATGCAATTGTTGTTTACTACTTAACATAAAAAGAAATAAATTTTTTTAGTGAAAACGTATATAATAACAATTAAAACAAACTTTAACTACTATACATAAATAATTAATTCTGTACTAGAGTAAAAAAATTGTTTAAAGTAGGAAACATAAACATAAATATAAATCCAAAATGTTTTGTGTTAAAATAGAGATTAATAACACAAAAAACTAAGACATTGAATCAATAGATTATATTTTGTTTTATAGAGAAAAAGCAAATATGTTATAAAGTACATATCAACAACAAAATTAGAGATAAAAAGCTTAGTTTGTTTTAAGTTATATAAACAAAACATGACTTTAATCAATAAGATCATAATGATCAAAATAGATAAAATGATTCCATAAAAGGATATATGAGCGGTAATGGAAGGGCAGTTTGATTTACCGTGCATTTATCCTGAATTTTACGATGACCTTGAGATATGTGAATATGTAAGATTTTTTTTAAGATAATTAGGAAAAAAAAAAAAAAGGAAGAAATTTTAAATTAGTAAAAAAAATATTTAAAAACAAATTAAACATAGAAATAAAAGTTCTATAGAGTTATTTTCTAACTAGTAAATGACTTGAACAATAAGACAATAGATCAATAAGATCAATAGATCAAAATAGATCACAGAAAGGGTATGAGGGTATTGCGGGGAAGGACAGTTGATTTACTGATTTACTATGATTTACTGCTTTTAAGGTATGTAAACTTATAGGCAAAATTTTTTCAGTTATAACATAATAACAAGAATAATTTTTAGTAAAAACAAAATCATCTTTTAAAAACAATTTTTACAAATTAGGATTAAAATTTTTCTAGTATGTAACAATGTTGCAGAATCAGAAACAAAAGGAGTATCAAAAGATATTTGGTGTTTATGATATTTAAAATATGACTTGAATCAATAGATTCAAAGAATCAATAGATCATTAAATTCAACTAGAAGTAGTATTAGAAAGAGCCAATTTTGGGAGACGTGATGCATCATTATCTGATTTAACTGATTTAACTTCAATAATGTTTTATAATATATTGCAAATAATTTTAAGTTTATAAACATTTATACTCAGTATAAAATTTTTTAGAAAAAATGTATAATATTAAAACTAAATTAAAACAAGCAAATCTAATATTTCTTTTTATTAATAGTATAATAATACAATTAATGTTAGAATATGGGAGTAAACAACATTACTAAAATAAATAAAAGTATTTATGTTATATAATTATCATTATTTATAATAATCAATAATGAACTGAAATCATAATAAGATTACAGATAGATTAAATAGATACAGTGAGAAGTCAGGTTAGTAATAGGTGAGTAAGGAGAGTGCAGTTGGAAATCATGTTGTGACTTAAATTATATATAACTGATTTACTTAGTCTTTATAATGGTAATGTATAAATATTACCACAAAACTGTAAGGGCATCGTTAAGGAAATTTAACGAAAGAGATGAATTTTTTTAGTAAAAACAAAATATTTAAAAACAAATTCAAACACAACATTAAATAACGAGGTGTAACATAGAAATTGGACGATTCTGGGTTTAAAGAGACCAACAACTCACTTTTGGATTTGGGAAATCGTCCAGAAATAACCAGCTATTATATGATTAAAATATAAAGAAAATCAAATATGAAATCGAGATAAGGTCAATCGTAGAGCAACTAGATATAAACCTAGTTCACAGGAAGGGATGAGTAGACAACTTGGTCAGGCAGTTTTGATTTAGGCTGAGATATTCACTCTTGTATTTACTTGTGCTTTACAGGTATGGTATAACATGCCAATAGTGCTTAAAAAGTTATAGACCACTTATGAATATGAAATAATAATTTTAGGTTACACACGTAACAAATATTTTAAATGTGGACAAACATAGTAATAGATCACAAGAGACAATAAATGGCAATTTTTATTATGAATAAGAAAACGACATATAATGGCTTTTAGATAGAGAGCAAACAAACAATCTATAAAAATAAATAGATTTTTTATGTGCTCACTCGCTTATTAAATCAAAAATCTATGCTATAATATTTGATCAAATATGATTATACCTTAGAGTAAAGTAGATCATATGATCTATAATATATCCGTAGACCTCTACAGTAAGGGTAAGCACTGAGGGTTAATCGAGGGGTCAAAATTTTGAATGTCTAACTGCTTTACTGATACACAAATGTTCTCTAGCTCTTTTAGGGTTATGAATGTAAGTACAACTGAGTGATCTGCAACATCTGGCTAGATTTCATTATATATATGTAGTCAGCTAGTATAAACAATCTAAATAATCAAAAAATTCTCTCTATTTATGTAATGTAATAAATTAGGTTCTAGATGTGTCAGAGAACAAAAGTGCAGACATAATAAACTAATCTCCTATTAGGTTGAAAAAGTGACATATAGTTTAACCAGAAACACATGAGAAACTATATAATAAGCTAGGTTTTCTAGAAGAGTGTATATGTTAGTCTTCCAGCTCCATAAAAATAAGTATGAACTAGGAGCGTACTATCAATAGATCAAGATACCGATGTTTATATAATGATGAATCAGTTCATGTTCATAGGAGTCAACAGAAAAGAAGGTATAGAGATGAAAAGCGGTATGGCAGTTTGCTTTACTCAGAATCTGAGTGAACATTATTACTGCTATTATAGGTAACGGTGTATCTTAATTAAGCAATCCACATTTCTTTCTCAAAGTTACTAAAAACACATAAATATAAAATAATCTGGACTATTCTTTTATAGTAGAGAAAACCAAACTTATTAAATAGAAAGTAATAAATTATAGAAGTAGTAAATAAACTTTTTATGTAAACACTATACGGTGGACTTCTGAATATAAAGAGAAACACTTAAACAATAAAACTTAAATATAAAGTTTTTGTGTTATGTTATTACTGAAGAACTATGAAGTGGCAGTACATAGACCTCAACATTTATTGATCAAGAGTATTAACATACGGTCAGATCCACATATGATCATAGAAGCGAAATTGTAGTTGTACGAGAGAGGGGGCCCAGTCTCTGATTGATCTGTACTCACTTTACTGATTTACTGGGCGTTTTAAGTAGTGTATGTAAACCAATGCTCGAATGTCAATATATATTTTGACTTATTTATAAACAAAACAAAACGAATAAGATTTTTGTAAGGTAAAACCACTCAAAATATTCTTACACACAACATTATATACAATAAAAGTTTATTTGTTTTTCATTTTACTTTACTTATTTTAGTTTGTTATCTTGTTGTCTCATATGAATCACACAACTATAATTTAATTGTTTGTTAAGCTTTACAAAACATAATGTTTTAAAGAAACAAAACCCAAAAATAAAATTAAAGATGTTTATTTGTTTTGTTTATACAAAATATGACTTGAATCAATAGATTCATATAAGAATTAGTCAGATCAATATAGAATTCATTAGAGTCATAGAATATGGGTTATAATGATGACGATATATTAGAGGGCAGTTTTGAGTGATTTACCTGAGATTTTAATATTACTTGATTTTTATATAACTGTGTGCTTTACTAAAGTGTTATGTAAAATTAATGCGAAAATTTTGATTATTAACTACTTATGCAAACATAATAAAGTTACATCAATTATTTTAGGTCACATACCAAGCTTCTTACATAATAATTATATTATAAAAATATCTATATATATATACTATATATATATATATATATGACGACTATTCAGTAGGATCTTTCATATATCGGAACATAAGAATGTATATTACAAAACTCAAAAAAAAATAAACGCTTCTTATGTTATCATCGTGTTTGTAACAGTACTGTTAATGTGGTACCATATATCAAGAGATCAAAATAACGAGACGTTGAATGGAAAGAAAAATCCAAGAATTTTTTCTATGGAAGGAGTTAGGAGGGTTTGTGCAGCTCTCGATTCTACTTGTATAGGAATACTAAATGGTGATTTTAACCACAAAGCGTGGCTTTCAAGAGAGTCATGTAAATATTGGCTAATATTAAATATAATTAATTTATAACCCTTATATTTAGAATAAATAAATTGTTATACTAAAACATGAAATGATTATTTAAAAGAACAAACAAAAACACAACATTAAAGTTTTTGTTGTTTTATTTTTATATTGAAAAACATGCTAGAGGTATAAAATGCATTCAAAATAGGACGATTCAAATGAAAAAAATAAGATAAAATTGATCAAATTAGTAGTCAACAGAAAAGGGAATAGTTGGGAAAGATATAGAGCGGAAGTATATAATTTACGGGATTTATCTGATTACGTCAGTCTCGACGTGTAAAGAGTTATTATTGTTAAATATGATTCACAGCTCTTTTTTTCAAGAATAAGTATTATATCACATAAAAAGAAAATTTCACTCGATATTTGACACGTACATATATAAACTAATATTTAAAAACAAATTAAACCAAAAAATAAATATAATATTTAGTGATGACGTTATAACGATACCTGACATTCGGTTTTAATAGAAACAGAAAAGCCCAAATAATCATAATATAAGATAGTTCTTTATGGTGTTTATATGTGATTAATGAGTAATTCTCGATTAAAATATCTTCCGCACTGAAAATCAGAGTAGATCAATTATTCGATACTCAATGAGCGATCAATAGAATTCACTACGATCTACAGAAGGGTATGCAGGTAACATGAGAGCAGTTTTGAATTTCAATCTGATTTACCCGAGTATATTCTAAAGCTATGTGACAGTAAATGATTAAAGAGAACACGCAAATTTTATCTAGGACACTTCATAAGATCATAAATCAGACAAATAGTAATTGAAATTTAAAGGTATACATAACTAGAGAATATTTTAAATTAATACAACTAATGATTTTAAAAGAGAACTTATTAAAAGTCTCAGGCATTTCCTTAGGGGAACATAAAGAACAAAACAGAAGAAAGAAATATACAAGTTGTTTAGTTGTTTTATTGTTTATATTTAAACTATTAATTCTTCATCGATCATGATTAGCAATCAATTATAAGATATTATTTTAAGAGTGCATCAACTAGATTCAAATAGATGCAATAGATCCAAGAATCAAGATTTTAGAAAAATGTAAGGCGTATGACGGTTGTGAGGGCATTTTGACGTTTACTAAGATGTGTCAACTGATTTATATCGTGAAAAATAATGCCCTTTAAAAATTAGGTATGTAAGCTTGAGTTGGCCGCAGAGATTTTTTTTCAGGCCCTTTAAAAAATAACACACAATAAAGTAATATAACAATTAATGTTTATTATTATAAAGTATATTTATAACTCAAAAATACCTTATCCTTGAGGATCACTAAAATATATACTACAAAAAAAGTTTTTTGTGAGTTAATGATGTACTCACTAAGCTTCATCTAATTGACTTTATGGACTTGAAAATTTACAAAGTGGCCTTTCTCTTGCTCCTTGAATCAGAGAGATCCAAAAGTGAGACTCACTAGAGTGAGCAGTGCACTTTAGATCGAGTTAAGTCCTCACAGACAGGAGGGTTATTAGAGGGCAAGGGAGGGCCGTGTTGGATTTACTTGTGATTTACTGTGATTTAGCTTGACTGAGAGGTATGTAATTATAATGTGTTCTCACACAAACTTCTTTAAGTTATGAGATTGGTTTTATTATCAAATAACAGATGAGAGTCAACTGGTTTTTGTAGGTAATAAACTAATCTATGCAATAATAAAAGCAAAATAATAACAAATAAGTACATAAGTACGAGAGTATACATTTAAATAATTTATATAAGTAAATGAGTAACAAAATAATAGAGAAGAAAAATATTAAAAAATGTATAGGAAGTAAAATTAAGATACAAATACATAACGTTATAGCGCTGATCTTATATACTCTAGCAAGAGGTCTCGAATAATATATATCACTTATTCTAAAAATAAATAAAAAATAAAAAATAATAATATATATAACCACAAAGTAAAAATGTAAAAAAAAAAAAACAAAAATATAAAGAAATAAATGTGAGCAAAAAAAAAAAAGTACAATAATACGACTATATAGACTTAAAGATTTGAACTTTAGAATAAAGAACATATAAAGAGTTAATAGCATATCAATATGTGATAACTGACAAGACTAAAGTCAGTTTAAGGAAAGAAATGATAATTGTAGTTTTAGTAAAAAATATTCAGTTCATTAGAGAAAGAAATGAGAGATTCATGAAAGAGCAAATAATGTTCATAACAACATGACAATATAGGTACAAGGACGGGTTATCTTTGCAAAGAATGGAAACTATTGCAAATGCCTGATATTTATAATAAGATATATAGGAATAAAATACATCATTATGAATGTAGTAAATAAATAGATTATGATGGTATTACATTTAGGAACACGACATGTTCTATAACGTAATCACTATAGTGTTTTAGATATATCATCCTTTTTTTTGCATATCCAGTGGCTTCACTCAACACGCTGTGTTGGCGATAGTCCATTCGCAAGATTTAGTCCAAAAATTCCTCGAGATCTTTCACAATAACTGAAAAAGCCGGATAGCGCGTCGACTGAATCCTTTCCTCCAGAGATTGTAATCAACCTCTACGCGAACATCGATCTGTCAATAATATCTTTATCATTGTGCGTGGAATGGCATTGATTTCTTTGGGGGTGAACTCATCTTGGTAAATAGCTCGTAAGCCTCTGTTCAAGCCAATGAGGTTACGTCACCCTTATATGGTACTGCTTGAGCCCTATTTGAAGACGCATCAATATACTCATATCTTAGAATCTCAATCGACTTAATATTTGAGTTTCGCGTGAGAAGAATTATAAGTGTGGGTCTTGTAAGACTTATTCCTAACCCTTCCCTCGTATTTAAGCAGGTGAAATATAGTGTCGACTAACTGTAGGAATAGCCTTGCATATTTAGCGCTCGAGAGCTCCTCTTGAAGGAACCCACTTAATTTTTAACTAATTTTACTACAAATGTTTATATAGGTCTTGTTTAATATCTTAGGTAAATGTTCAGATTGCAAGTCAATAGGCATGTTCGAGGCCTCCTTTGATTCTGAGTGGCCTGCTTCAAAGATGTATCTCATATCTTGAAAGCGAGCTTATGGATGTAACGCAACGTGTTCTCTTCTGTACTTATTATTAGAATAGCTTATCAACGTAAGCAAACGCCGTTAAACTGTTCAAATCTAATGTGAATTACTAACTAAATATAATGACTCCAAGAAAACGAAAATTTACCCATAGATACATTTTAAAGGTCGACCATCTTAACTTAAAGATTTCCTGGTGCTCGAGAACGTGCATAACAGAAACTTACTGATTCCTTCAATAAACGTGTTCTCGCTTGACCCCCCCAAAAAAACCCAATAGATGGTCACCTCGAAGTGTCTAAATTTAACGGACCTTACGAATTTTCCCCAATCAAGTCATTGTCGGCATCTTTGACTTCTTTTCCTTGTTCCAAACGCCTGCAACAATACCTCCGAGCAACGCGAGCTTTCCTTGAACCTCTCTCTAGATACAAGATATTCCCATAGATT
This sequence comes from Trachelipus rathkii, assembly GCA_015478945.1. Taxonomy (NCBI): domain Eukaryota; kingdom Metazoa; phylum Arthropoda; class Malacostraca; order Isopoda; family Trachelipodidae; genus Trachelipus; species Trachelipus rathkii. Next base: position 19,726 of record JABUQX010042748.1, read on the forward strand.
TGCAGGAACAATAAACAGTTCAATTAAGTCGCCAGAGAACGAAATTGAATGAATTTCCAACCAAGTCAATACCGTCGGCATCTTGTACTTGAGCAATTCCTGTTTCCAGGTAGCGCCTATACACTTAACTCACCAAACAGGATACTCACTGCCCCAGGACCAAATAACTCTCTATCACAAGAAAGGAGCACGCAGCACCACATATCTGGACGATCCCTGACGTGGAATTTACCAAGATCATGCTCCGCTTATCTGACTAGGAGTTTTTGCGAGTCCAGTAATGACCTCAAAACGTCTCCTAACCGACCTGGAACACCCCATTTGACGCTTCAAGCATTAAAAAGCTCGCTTGACCATGTCGGATTATAAAGCGCTGAATCTAGAGTAAAAGCTACTTCTCGTAATCGAAATTCTAAGCTCCGGCTCCGGCTCCAGGGCTTCCGGCTCCGGCTCCGAAATAAAAATCTACGATTCAAAATATCTACAATCGGCATAAGATCGTTGAATAATAAAAATAATAAATACTAGTTTCAGCATTCTTCAGACATAACATACTATAAACATATTACAGCGGTCTATGATTTCCTACTGATACACTACTCATCTCGTCATTGCGCTAATTTTTCGAGAGAGCGCCTGCTCTCCATGCGAGAATATGCTTGGTGCTAATAATATTTTTATGTTATATGCGTTAGTGTGGTTTGTTAGCAGTGAGTTATGGAGACGATCGTTCTATATTTGTGAGTATTCTGTGCACTTTTTGTGAGCCACTGGCCTCCACTGGTCAACCTCTTCAGAATGATTTACTATTAATTTGCACTTTGATAAGAGCGTACACAGATTCTTGCTTTCTCCATTCATACCAGATTGTTTATACATATTGTATCTTTGCCGTGGGCGTTAGATTATTACATATCACCACCGTTTCTCAGCATTTAGCCTAGGCAAATATGGAATAATATAAAAAATACAATCAGAACTATATCACATTATATACCCTTCATAGAAAATACCCACATCATGACTTCCCTCAATTTATATACATGGGGCATCAAACAATTCGAGGAGTTCACCATATACAAATAGTTATTAAGCACCATTGGGTCAATGATTATTCTTACCGTGCTCTCTAGGCTATTGATTGCCTCTCATCACATTTCTTATCCCGAGAAGTAACATTAAACATATTATTTTAGCAATTATTACTCTCTACATTACACTATCTGTTGCAAGAAGTTTATTTCAAATATGCAACTAAAAAGCAATAAATAGGTACTATAACACAACCAAATAAAAGAGGAAAACTTTTCTTTTTTGGCCTAAATTCTATTTTTTGGCGCAAAAGCTTTTACAATTCATTTCAATTCACGAATATTACCAAAAACATATTCCATTATATATATTAATTTTTCTCAAAATGTATTAAAGACTACTTTGTTCAGACAAACCGAATAACATGAAATCACCGTGCAGTACAACGGACACGCGACACAAATGAGATAGGCAAACTCTAAGACCGTATTTATCACAATGTCGAACACGTTGGCCAAGGCACTATACAATGTAGAGTTTGCCTGCATAGATAAACCTACGATAGAGGTTAAATTCTCGAAGTCAAGATAGGGAAAAGAAAGAATGACCAAGAATCAAGAGATCTAGACTTGCATAAGCGCTGAGAAGTAGACAAGCACAAGAGAGGATATAGCTCAGCAGCTTCTATACACTTTATCGATCGAAAAGGCTCCCACCTGCTCTAATTTATGCTCCTGTTTACTGATCATAAGAAGTAACAATTCTCAACTTCTTGGAGCCCAAAGTATATTGCTATAGCCATTATCAGAGACCATCGCAAAGTAAAATCGTCGGTAGGTGAGATTAAGCGTCATGTAGATACGAAATAGTCAATAAATACTGTACCAGAACAAAATATATCCTCCTGTTGAGGTTAAGATCGCGAATTAATTAATCCATCATAAATTACCCTAAACATCGTCGTCAAGACATCATTGGCCATTGAATAGACACAACAAGAGCACCAAGCGAAAGAAATAAAAACCACTAGAATTGATCTTCCATCCTGCGAACCTTCATCATACGTATAAAATCCATCATAAACCCTGGAAGGAGATCATTCAGGACGAAGAAGAGGTCTCGTAAGAATTGAGAAGAAGAGGCTGTGAATGTCGGGTCTAACCTCCATCAACGTTGGCTATGCTCTCCTCCTTATGCTTTTAAATCATTTATAACTCCATCAGTATTTCTCATATATTAGATCTTTGTATTTTAGAGATAGATTTTACTATCGGAACTTATGCTTTATACAGTGGGTTGAGAATAATAATCTAATAGGGTATCAAATCTTTTTACAATATTCTAATGTCCAACGTGGCTTTAGAGTTATACACTCATAGTATTGGCATATAATCATTCAAACACTACGTCGAAGGCACAAAGTATTTCAAAACTTAATACTTAGCATCATATATATATATAGAATATTATATAACTTAACGTTATAAACTATATATAGGAATACACTAAGAAATCACATAGATCTCTCATATTACATTTTCCCTTCACTTATATAATAAAATAGCTTTACTATTATAATTTTACTCAATTAATCTATGTACTTAATTATATTTAGATCTGTGTATAATATTTATAATTATTCTTCATTTTAATTATTATAATTATTATTAATTATATTATATTTATAATTATATTATACATTTATTATATATATTAAAGTAGTATAATTCTGGTGTTATATGTAAATATCTTGGTTGTATTTTAAATAATAAGCTATAAGATAATATTTCTGTAGTGGTTGAAGAACTCCACATATAATATACCTCGTTGGGATGAAAAGGGGGTACGGATGATTCAGACGCTTGTCTTAAGATAGGAGTAGGTCTTTGTGAAATATGAGGGTTGAGTAATTTTTCATGAACTGTGACGAAGCATTCTATACTAATAATCAAGGTACAACTAGAGGGGGTCGATCAAGCGCCTGGGGTCTATCTCTTAATTTCGAACTTTTGAGTCACATATTCTCTTCTAATACTGACTTTTCTTTATCAACAGTAGTAAATGTACAATATATATCAGCTACAACTTTAATTAACCTATATATATATATATGATATCCCAGAAACGATTGCACAATATAAATAAGTTAGATGAGATAAAGAAATAAAAGAAGTATATATAACGTATATACTAATATATACTTAATATTAAGTATTATTAATATATAATATATATAATATTATATATAAATATATATATATAATATATTAATAGTATTACTATATATATATAGTAATAATATTGAATATATATTGATAGTATATATTATAATTAATATATAATATATATATAATTTATATAATATTAATAACGTAGTAGTATCTATATATTCTAATTTATAGGGTGATTGGATGGCGAAGCTGCCAATGTTTTGTAATAAATAACACCATGGTCAGTTCTCTTTAAGATTTTTCTTGTTTTTTTTTAATATTTTGGCTGCTCCAATGGTACCAACAATGAATTCCAGTGGTAACGGACATGATTCAAAAGAATTTTGAATGTTAAATTCTTTTTAATAAATAGTTTCACATTATGTTGTTTAATATTTGTTTTGGCAAATTCTAGTGAAACTCTCCGAATCTAGAGAAGCTACAAAATGACGCACCTACATGAATAACTAAATTATACATATTTTATGCATTAGTGCAAATTAATGACGTAAATGAAACCTTAGTACAAAAATATGTAAAAATATCAAAAAAACAAAAAATACATATTTAATTTATTTCATAAATTAAATTATCCATAAATATTATGAGTAAGACACATCCAGAAAAACCAATTACATATATTTAATCAGCGTATATAAGATTATAAATCAAATATGTAAAAAATAAAATAATAAATTAATATAAATATATAAATAAAAAATATAAATAAAAAATCAAATATGGGGAGCTCTGCTCGCCTATAGGCAAGCCTGGACGTTACATATAACTAAACCGTGATAAGGTGAGGGGCGGAGGAACTCCACCGCGACACCCCAAATACCTGATAAATATAAGTACGGGGGTTCGCGAGACTCATCCCCGGAGGGGGGAAATATGTCCTACATAACATGTGAATTCCTCCCCAGAAGCGTACCGAGAGACCCCGAACTCCTCGCATAGTTACTTCCGTACTCCCATCCTTATTAAATAAAAAAAAAAAAAAATTAATAAGTACGGAATTAACCTGATAAAACGTAACTTGAGTTTTCCAAATATATTTAATTTTATTTTTAAAAATACATGTTTACGTTTATGTATCATTAACCTAGAACAATTCTCTATAATGATGGTATACAATAGATATCATTAACATTATAATTAATAATAAATACATATAAATATGAATTCAATACTGAATTCGACTATTGATGTTTATATTAACAAGAAAAGAGTGTCTCTCTAATTATTATATTAACAATATATTGATGATATATATTTACAAAATACATTCAATCTTATATAATAAATACTTCTTAAATATATATTAGGTATACAAATTTAATATAACTGAGTATATCAAAAATAATCGAACGTTAAAATCTTTAGCCGATGACGATATGACTAGATTACTGAAATTGAACCAGTAAATGATTGACCGATTTTGAGCACGTATGATCATATGACTAATTAGGTAACTAGATATTAAAAATATATCTGAGTTATATATACCCCTCACATCTACTAAATATATATAATATTATATTAAATTTTAAAATATATATATACATAAATTAATATATATATAATAAAGCAGAAAGCTTGGCTTATATGAAAGATAAAACTAAGCCGCTCCAACTTATGAGCTTTTTATTATGATAAAATAGAAAAACTTCCTCTTTTATAATACAGGAAAAAAAGTTACATCCACAATATGACTAGAAAAGTACTAGTAAAATATAATAAATTCATATATAAAAAATGAGTATCATTTACGTAATCAGCAACAAACTCAATATGTTTTTTATTCCAAATACATAAAATAAAAAGATACTTTAGATTAGGATTAAGATAATACTCTATTATTTATTTTCGAGGCATATGATATTTTTAAAAATTGAATAATACATAAGATACTGATTATGCCAGTACAAGGACGATAGTATAGCCGGCTTCTTTTATAATAGTTACCAAAGTAACCATCTCGAGAATATTAACACCAAGGTACTACAAGAAAGAGATTCAACCGAAGATAAATTCACTCGAACGGAAGTTCAACATCGATTAACATTTTGTTAATCTTGTCTTTTTTTACACCTATAAAGTACAAGAGTAAGCAAAATGTAAGGTTTTAGAAAACCTATTGCAAGAACAACATTTAAACCAAGTTACCGCACTACCTGTGCTACTGCCAATCCGCTTTGGAGCGCAATACCAATACCCGAAAATGGCCATACCATAGCCAATACCATACTTTGGCATATCCGCTAAACACAAAACTACATGAGAGATATACTAATAGTTATCTAAGTTTTTATCGATTATCGGTCATACTCTTCGATATACCTCATTATATAATCAAATTATATTGACTACTTATATAATAATTTTTTTTATATATTTTAACATTTCATTCATAATATAGTTTATAATTAATTTAATTTATTACTCTAATTAGATAATTAATAATTTAAGCTAATTTTATTTACAGTGGTTTTTTCCTTATGAACGTTTCACATATTTTAGTATATTTAGCGACATTCTTTTATTATAGGATATATAATTCTACTCAAAATAAAAGAAAATAAAGATAAGGGATAAAGCATAACGGTGAAAATAAAACTCATAATTGATTTTTCACCTAGAATTTTTTTCACTAATATATTAATATTTTTGAGCTCCAAAATAAAATCATGATTTTTTTGCTTTTTTGATTTTTTCCTTTTTTATATTTAATAACATATTTTATGATTTCTGTGGAATCTTTAAGTTATCTTTGAAATGATAGAGAATTATAAAAATTATAATATTATATATGAATAATAATATAACCAAACTATTTTGTAGAGAAGTTCTAAATTTTTAAAATTCTCATAACAACAAGAGTATATAATGTATATACTATATATATAACTATATGCCTGTAATAAGTATAATATATAATATATTATATATATTATATATATATATATAATTTTAATATATAGTATATATCTATATATATATATATATACCGTATATATATAATATATAATATATATATATATATATATATATATATATATTATATTATAATTATATATTATAATATTATTATAATAATAATATATATTAGTATATATATATTATGACACTTTTATAGATGTGATAACTTTGACTGGGTTTGAAGTGGCAATGATGTTTTATTTTATAATCTGTTTATGTTTATTGAAATCATCAAAGTTATCTTTGTTATAGCAGATGCTTCAATTCACTACACAGAGAATACGAAATATTACAAACTAAGGTAATGTTTAAGAAATTTTTTTGCACAGGTATGAAGAGGATTGGAAAGTTCTTGAATAGATTTAAAACTTTTATTTGGCACACATTTTTGATGTCAGTGAATTTGACCTTTGTAGGTTTCGTAGATTACTCAACTTATAAACTGATTTTTTTTTCAAATTTTATCAATTTTCATCAACATGACTTTCCCCATGGTATTAGAAAACCTTGGGTCTGGGATATTGATGTGAATCTTACCAATAACAGCTTTTGTACATAGTGATTTTCATCACGATTAAAATATTAATTTATAATAATTAACTGGAGTGAAATTTTGGTTATATTGTCTCTATAGTTATCAGTAAAATTCATTTGTATAACAAATGCATATAATTTATTTTCATAATGTTAAATAGTGGAAAGATTTGATACTAGATTTTTTGGTATTTCGGCATAACTACTTGCTTTGTATCCTCCCTCTCCCCTCCCATGAAAAGAAAGTTTCCTCAAGATATTGTGCCACCATAACAGGCTTGAACCAGATGTCTGCTAGAGAAACTATAGAGTGGTTGCATTTAATGTCTATCAAAGTCAAGCAGTCTAATATAAGATGTCCTGTTTCATCCAGAGTCAGGGAATCTGTATACTTGATGGAATGTGTAATGACTTGTCCAAGGTTTGTTCTGATTGGGATATTTCCATTGTATGTGTTTCTGTATAACTAATTGTTTGGGTTTGAGGAAAAGGCTCTTTGTTTTATTTGTCTATGGATGTGTTTAATGATGGGATTGTTTGGAGGGTTAGGGGGGAAAGGGCGTGGTAAATTTTTAAAGAGTATAAATCAGGTGTTTTTCATCCTTCTTGGTGTGGGGGGCTGTTGGAATGCTTGATGCAGAGGGTGACCTGTGGAAGGGATTTACTTTATAGTTGACAACTTTTCATGCCCATATAGCCCTTGAGGGGAAGATTTTTTGTTTCTGTTTGTAGGTGATGGATGGTTGTAGTGGGTGGGAAGGCAGCCTGTTATTATCCCTAATGCTATATTTTGAATGGATTTAGTTTGTTAATGTTGGTTTGTGATATTACTGGAGCCCATGCAGATGATGCGTAATTTAGGAGGGTGCAGAGATATTGTCTGTAAACTATTGCAAGAGACTTTTTGTTGTGTAAAGCTTGTCCCAGTCATTTTTTTCAGTGCATTTAGTTTATGTATAGCTATAGAGGTGATATTGTTGATGTGTGGGGTGAATATTGTGTGTGTCAAATTTTACACTTAACCCTTTGAGTGCCGAGGAGTCGGGAAAGGTTGGTTCCTGAAATAATGCAGTTTGCCCATTAAAAATGAATTTTTCTTTTTCAGAAATGTTGGATGTGAGATATTTTTTATAGTATACTTTAATATTTTAATAATAAAAAATTAAAAATCCTCTATATAGATAATAAAAAAAATGCAATAGAATAAGTAATAATATATATATATATATATATATATATATATATATATAGACTAATATCTATTATTTTATATTTATTCATGATTTATTGTTTATAAATCAATAATTTATTATTATTCTATTAATATATATTATATATATATATATATATATATATATTCATCCACCTCTTTTACCCAAGATTGGGGTAAGAGCATTACGTGCAAGGAAAAGAATAGCTCCGTAGAATATGACGCAATGTCAAAAAGAAAAGTCCAGCCTTTTATATATATATATAGTATATATATATATATATATTATATTATTTATATATTATATATATATATATATATATATATAATATATATATAATATATATATATATATATATATATATATATATATATATATATTATATATATTATTAATAATATAATATATATATATATATATAATATATATATATATATATATTATATATATATATATTATATATAGCGTCAGGTGGGGTGACCGCCGGGCCCGGCCTTTTTTAGAGGGGTGATTCGGTCCACTCTAAATAAAAAAAAATTCTGCTCATTTAATAGCCACGCGGTAGTACTACAAGTTTTATTTAGATGACATCTTTAATTCTAGAAAGTTTTTATATTTTTAAAAAATTATATGACAAAATTAGTGTAACAAATACCTTTCATTTGCTTTTATCTTTTTTTAAAAAATGAGTTTTTTTATCTTTGTTATAAACTGAAAAATTGTGGATGGATTTTAATTATTTTTTCAGTGTATACACTCGAGTATGTTAGCTTTAAACTGGCAAAGTAAATTTTTGATCCAAACAGTATTAGTGGCAAAATCACGGGGCCTAACTTGGTCCGATTCACCCCGCCGTATAAATTGATGGAAGGGGTGACTCGGACCACAATTGTTTTTCGTATTTTCGGTAATCTTATTGACCCATTTTTATTTCGTTAATTATTTAATATAATGAAATAGTTAAGCTTGATATTAATTAAAAATTAAATAAATAAATAAAATTTATATAAAAAATACGAATTCAAAAAGTGTCAAAATTTTTGAGCGGAGAGGGGGTGAATCGGACCACCTTATTTTTATTCTTATTTTATGTATCATTATTGACTTTTTTTTAATTATTACAAATTTTAATATGATAAATAATTATTATATTAAGTAAAAATTAAAATATAAAATTGAATTTATACGTAAAAGAGGAATTTAAACAGATGGTCCGATTCACCCCTCCAAGGTCAGGCTGAATGAGCTTTATTAAAACTTTAATAAAACTTATTATTAGAATTACATTATTATTTTTTTGTGTGCTTATTGCCTACTATATGGCCTTGAATTTCAGAAATTTTATTTTCAAAAAAGTGCATTAGGGGAAAGTCGGGAGACGAAGTTATACCTAAAGTGGTCCAAGTGACCCCGCCCGACGCTATATATATATATATATACAGTATATATATATATATATATATATATATTATATATATATATATATATATATATATATATATATATATATATATATATATATATATATATATATATATATAGTATATATATTTTTTTTATAATGAAGAGAAATGTCAGCAAATCTCACTCCATATAACATTTGCGCAACTGAAGCAATAACAAGTGGGAGGCCAATGATGCAATAAATAATAAAAAAAAAAGTAGGCATATGGCAACTTTTTCGGTCTGAAAGTGACTCGAGTACATTTTGGCATCCAAGAAACAATTTTTATAACGACTGGACAAAAGTCGATTCTGGCACTTGAGACATAAAAAAAATCCGTCGACTCTAGTCGCTCACAGCATTCAAAGGGTTAAGATAGTGGTTTGTTTTTTAAGCTACTAAATTGACCTATATTCTCAGCTAGATTTTCGCCATTTTCATTGATAGTAGCTGCACAACACTGTAATTAAATTTAAGGTTGTATTATATGTGAAATGATAATCTGAGGGAATACCTTCCAAAATAACACCATACCCAGATTTGTAAGCCATAGCATTATTAATTTTAATTCATCTGCATATCTGTTGATTTTTATGGAAATGAATGTAAGATTAGCTTAACATCTCTGGTTGTAAAGGTTCTGGAAAAGTTACTAAAAGGTCATATAAGAGAAAATATTTAGAAGATACAAGGTATTGTATGACTCCCAGCACGTTTCAGAAAGGGTAGGTCATGTCAGACGAACCTTTTAGAATTTTATGGACATACTTACTGACTGCATTGACGCGAGGAGATCCGTTTGATATTGTAAATATTTTAGAACTTTAGTAACAGCTTTTTGATAAGGTTCCCCACATAAGGCTGATGAAAAAGTTATTGCAATGTGGTATAGGTGGAGTGGTACATGGTTGGATTAAAGAGTGGTTGCGAAATGGAAAACAGTGTGTACAACTAAATGGGAATAAATTAATCATGGGAAATAGTGAAAGAGTGGTGTCCCCACAGGGTTCAGTGCTGGGCCACTATTGTTCCTCATATTTATAAATGATTTTGACCAGGGACTTAAATGCAAGGTTTCTAAGTTTGCAGATGATACTAAAGTGGCCACCTCAGTTAGGAATAGTGAAGGATGCATAAAGATTCAAAATGATCTTGATAAACTCTTGGGTGGGCTCAGATAAGTGGCAAATGAATTTTTAATAGTAAAAAGTGTAGGGGGTACCGGAACTGAAATTTTCAGTTCTGGCCGGAACCGAATTAGCCGGAATCACAAAAAAAATTCCGGCCGGAACCTGAATTTCTTATGAACTTTCTTTTAACTATAAAGAAATGTAAAAAAAATATTTTATATAATTTCAACATAAATCTTATTTAGTACAATGCCACTTCATGAACATATGGAAATCATTATTGAAGAGAATATCTGGAAGTCCAAAAATTTTGATTAGTAAAAGGGAGAGTCTTTGTATTTTCTAGAACAGGAGAAACCACAAAAAAGCAATAGATCCAAGCCGTGAAAAAAGTGAGTTTTGAGGAGAGTTTCTCCCCAAAAAAGATTTGGCATATCAAATGACCCCAAATCACAGAAAATAATAAATTTTATTCGCAATGAATAACCAGCCATTCACAGTCAAAGAAGAGAAGGGATTCATATAAAACTTTTTTGGCCATCGTTCAACCAAAATATCTTATATCCCTAGTAGAAAATATTTTGTCGAGAAAATGTTAAATTTCAAACAGGAATTGAGATCAGCAGTATTTGAGAAGTTATCTAAGGCTGATCAAGATATCATTTACTACAGATTATAAAAGCTAAATAATTCAAACGACTCATTTATTTCTTTAACTGCACTCCTGCTTACCAACGAGTTTTGAAAAAATGGACTTGTACTCCATTGCAAGTATTTCCTAGGTTCTCATTCTGGAATTAAAATCACTATGAACTTTTGAAATTAGAAAATAATTGGGAAATTCCTCCTAACACAATCCATTTGATCCTTCGAGATGGAGCATATAGATGAAAACTGGAACTGATTTTTAAGGCAGGATAAACAAGTTTTTCTTGTTTTATTCATAAACTTCAATTTTTTATTAAGATGGCTTATTTTCTCAAAGAACAGTGTGATTTAAATATTTAAATGTAGAAATATTTGTACACATTTCAATCATTCCAGTTTTTTTAGCTGAAATGAACTTAAAAGAATACAAAGAGAATTGGATCCACATCTTGCAAGCCCACTTATGCCAACTCAAGATGTTAATACAAGGTGAAATAGCACATATTTGTTCTAGAAAGAATTAAATGTTTGAAAAGACCTCTGCATGTTTTTACTATTATAGAACAATCAATCATTTAAACTTACTTCTAATAAATGGCAAATACTTGAAAAATTCTAGGAGTTTTGCAACCATTCTCATGGTTACGGAAACTATAACGGAAAATCAATTATATCAATTTATTCTATATATTTGACTGCCAGAAGGGAAACGAAATAGAGAAGCATCAGAAGGAAGAATAAAGAAGAGTAAGGAAACACTAGAGTTTAGATTTATGAATAAAAAGGAAGGGAAAGGATCAAAGACATATACCAAAACAGATAATTGTTTTAAATACTGTAGTATACCCAAGATATTAACCGACTTTATTTTCTTAATGAAATAAGAGAATTGAGTAGAAAATGGGAATGCTTAAAGAAATATGCAAATAATTGAAGGTAGAAAGTGATAATATTTGTAATAAATTTGAATTTAATGTGAATATTTTATAATCCTACATTTTGAGGTATTTAAGTAAACTTTATTTAAATAATACTGTAGGTATGTGATACACTGTATAAATACTACACAGGCTACTATTATATTTTGTTAATTGATGGGCTATGGGTTATATAAAATAAAGCTCTTCCAGCAAATTTTTTCTTAGAAGTAAATTAGTAATTCCGGTTCCGGCCGGAACCGGGAAAAAAATGTCAAATTCCGGCCGGAATTCCGGTACACCTCTAGTAAAAAGTGTAAGGTTCTTCACCTAGGTTACTCAAATAAAAGCTTTAACTACGATATGAATGGGGATTGGCTTGAGTCTGTGGACCAAGAAAAGATTTAGGTGTGATTATAAGGCAGTAATTTCAAAGTAGCTAATCAGTGTTTGGAAGCTAGAAATACAGCTAAATAAGATGCGGGGCATAATAAATCGCAATGTTGTTTTACAAGAGCAAGGAGTAACAAGTAAACTGTATATAGCTATGTAGGCCAGTAATAGAATATTAGTGCACACAAGTTTGGGCCCCTTATTTAAAAAACGACTTAGATATGCTGAGAGAGTGCAACAACGAGGCACATGATGATTTTCTGGGTTTTGAAAGGGTAAAGAGCTCTGCCCGCGAGGCTTGAAGGCAGTTAGGATGTTTTCTGTAGAAAGCGATTTCTCAGAGGGGACATGATACAAGTCTACAAAATATTTTACATCTATTGATAATACAGAAACTAATTAATTTTTCATAGTAGAACATGGAAAGGTGACCAGGGGGCATAATAAGAAATTAAGAAAAAGCATGCCCATCTGATATAAGAAAGCATGCATTCAGTATTAGGGTTGTTAATTTTTGATAGTCTGCCAGAGGAGGTTGTTGAATGTGACTCGATTGCAAATTTAAGAAAGGGTTAGATTTGCGTTTATGGATGGGTTTGGTATCATATAATATATATTGACGAAGCCAAATTGGCGGTTTTTAGTTATAGTAGTTATTAATGTTAGATGGCATGTTTGGAACATAACTTAGTGATTAGTGCAATTTTTGTGATTAGGCTGTCATATCTATTAATTATTATATAATAATATATATATATATATATCATATTATATATATATATATATATATATATATATAATATATATATATATATATATATTATATATATAATATATATATATATATATTATATATATATATTATTATATATATATATATATATTCATTAGTTTTGACTAAGCCAATTGGTGAATTTGTAGTTACAATAATTTGACAAGCCCTAGGGTGCTTTTGTGGATTTGCATGAGCATGTTTGGGTATGGGTTGACTGGGACAGTCTCGATAGCCCCATGTGGCTTCTTACTGTCTCTATATTCTTAATGATCTTACAGGTTGGGCATGAAGAGGTTAAAGTGTGTTGCCGAAAGGTTCTCTCCCTGGAGAATTCCATTATATAATTTGGTCAGGATGAATGGTGACCCTGGATTACTCGGACTGTATGGCCAGAGAGATAGTTTGCTGTTGTTTTCTCGTCTTTGATGAAAATATTTGTATCAAATGACTTATTGATGTCCATAGCTACAAGTAGTGTCCGGGGTGTGTGTGTGTTTTTATATTTATTTATTGAAGCCCACTATTATGTGTTGGGTCAGTTCAGTAAGAAGTGTGGTGGTGGTACATTTTTGTTGGAAGCCATGTTGTGAATCGGACAGGGAGATTCTGAGGGAGATTAATTTTTCAAATAGTTTAGGATACTGTGGAAAGGAAAGAAGGGATACAATATGGATCTGTAGGATGCTTCTTTATTAACTGTTTTGTTAGTTTTTAATATTGGTATTATGTGGCCATATTTCATGCAATATGAGAAGGTGTTTTGCGTAGTGGTCGTAAATATTTGTGTTGGATCTACAATTCTGTTTGGTCCCAGATGTTTGAGGTGGATGTTGGATATGCGTGCGGTCTGTCCTTCAGCTTGAGAGTTTTTGTCTATTTTTCTTGAAGGGAGAATGGGGGGTTTCATGGTCTGCTTTTAGTCCTTTAGTTTTTTGTTGTTTATCTATTTGTAGATTCTGTGGGTTTTTGACTGATTTTTGAAAGTGGAACATGAGAATATTGCATCGGGATTTTGGGCTGGGTATTTTGCTTACAAATTGCTTCTTGGATTGGTGATGGTTGTGTGTGAGAAGTATGGATTTTTTTTTTAATGATGCAGAATATTTTTGTAATATTAGTTTTATAGTTTAGTGATTGGGTGTACTGTTCCAGATATCCCTCTGTGCTGGAGTGACCAAAGTGTTTATTATATTTTTGATATCTATAATTTGGTTTATTTGATCTTGTGTTGGATGGTTGTTTTGTCTGAGAAAGTTTCTTTATTTGATGAGGGTGTCTATTTCTGGAGAAAAGTTGGGATTAAAATAAATAAATAAAAAAAATAAAAAATAAATGTTTTAGAGACCTTTTATATTATTTATTGAAATGTTGTGTTGATTTGGTGAGGGAGGTAAAGTCAGTGGTTTGAAAGGAATGGAGGTTTTGTTCTATCTAATATGAGAATAACTGTCAGTTTGCTTTTTTTGGCAATTATTAGTTTTTTTTGTTGTTTTTTTTTTGAAAGATTGATATATTGGGTGGTTATATTTCTTTTGATAAGTATTGGGATTTGATCTGAAGAGAGGGATTTGAAAGAGATATTTTAGAATGTAGGGTTATGGTTGTGTTGCAAAGGGCATTGAGTGAACTGGTTTTAGATTAAGGATACAGAGTGACTGTAAGTTATCTACGATAGCATCACCTCTATGTGTGTATGCATATTGAGCCATGCAGAATATGGTGAGCATTAAGGTCCCTGGTGAAAATCAGGTTATGATGTTGAGTCAGGGGAGAAAAGTCAGAAAATAACCTTGGGGTAATGTTGAGATGTGCATGGATAATTGTATATAATTTTATTGACTTTTTTTTTCTTTTGATTGGTGTTTCAAAATTGGATGTTTTGTGGATAAGTGTGATGAGATTATGTTGGGGGGGTGTATCTTGCCTGAGTGTTGTGTAGTTTGTGAATTCTGATAAGTATATATATATATATATATATATATATATATATATATATATA
>JABUQX010042748.1:40000-49648 GCA_015478945.1 Trachelipus rathkii
CAACGCATCTTTCCTTTTGAACTTCATCATTGCTTTAGTACAATCAACCCCGCTTTTTTTTTTAACTTTTAACCGCGTTTGCATCACACCTCTTCATTCCACCACTCACTGTTCGCATTCTTACTTCCTATTTAGCACATCCACACATACATCTTTTGCACTGCTAAGAATTGCTTCCTTCATTTGCTTTCAATTTCAACTTGTTCAAATTCAACTGATTTACTTGCGAGGTTCTTACATACTTATCCTTATTACCTTGTTCACTAAACTTCTCACTCTTAATTTTACCCTTTTCCTTCCGTATCACCTTCCTCTCCATCCAGTCCCCACTAACTTAATTTTACATAGAACAACATAATGATCGATAATCCCATTCCTTAACCCCCTCACTGATTTACATCCAACACATACTTACACATCTCCTTCTTCACCAAACAAAATCAATCTATCAACTTTTCACTTCGTACATCTCTACCCTAACCAACTCTAGTTATACTTATGGATACTCTTGGTGTTCTAAAGAAAGTATCTACTCTACACACACACCTCTTCTCCCAGAAATCCATCACCTCCTACCATCCATTTTCTCCTGACACCTAAACCACTGTTATCCCCATCCTTTTTTTTGATCATATATATTTATAATATATAATATATATATATATATAATATTAATAACGTATATATATATATATATATATAATATATATATATATATATATATATATATATATATATATATAATATATAATATATACACTGTATATATAAAATCCGTATTAATAGTAAAATATTTAGACATAGAAGGGGTATTGGTAATACTGTATAATTTAAAACATCTTTAATATACATAAAAAGAGGTAATTTTTAAAAAAAAACAAAAAAAAACATTTTGTTTTAAAAAAAACCGTTTTTTTTTGCAAAAAAAACAACAAATTAAAAAAAACCGTTTTTTCACAACCCTATATATAACATGCTAACCACACAACAAGCTTTAATAACTTTATTATAGCATGCAGTTTAACCTTAACAACTACTGTAACTAAAACCGCTAATTTGGCTTTACTAAAATATACTATATGACACACACAAACATCATAACCTATCCAATCCTTTCTTTAAATGTTGCACCTCGAGGTCATACTCAAACAACCTTCCTGTGCAAATCAATTCAAAATTTAACAAACCCTGTTGCTGAACATGAATGCTTTTCTTACATCAAGATGGCATGCTTTCTTCTTAATTCTTCTTACTATGCCCCCTGGTCTTCCGTCCGTGCTCTACTATGAAGAATTTATTAATCTCTGTATTATCAATAGAGTAAATATTTTGTAAACTTGTATCATATCCCCTCTGAGAAATTGTCTTTTCTACAGAAACCATTCCTAACTCCTTAGCCTCTCCTCATAGCTTCCTTACCATCAAACCCTAGAAAATCATTTTTGTTGCTCTACGTTGCACTCTATCTAGCATATCTAAGTCTTTAATAACAGGATCCAAACTGTGCACAATACTCCTAATAACTGGCCTACATAGCTATTATTAAGTTTTCTTATAACTTCCTTTCCTCTTGTAAACATCATTACAATTTTATGCCCAGCATCTTATTCAGCTTAATTTTTGCTTCCAAACACTGATTAGCTACTTCCAAATTGCTGCTTATAATCACACACTAAATCTTTTTCTTGGTCCAAAGACTCAAGTCAATCCCCATTCATAATGTAGTTAAAACTTTTATTTGAAGGAACCTAGATGAAGAAACTTAATTAATTTATTCATTTGCCACTTAATCTGCCACCCAAAAAGTTTACATCAATGATTATTTTGAATATTTATGACATCCTTCACTATTCCTTACTGAGTAGCCACTTTGGTATCATCTGCAAACTTAGAAACCTTACATTTAAGTCCTTGGTCTAAATCATTTATATAGTAGGTATATGAGGAACAATAGTTACCCAAGCACTGAGGACACCACTCTTTACTATTTCCCATGATGACATCTGCATTTAAGTTGTATCACACTGTTTTTCTATTCCACAATCCACTCTTTTAATCCAACATGTACCTACTCAACCTATACCAAATGCAATAACTTCCTTCAATCGGGCCTATGCCCCACATTTTTCCCCCTAACAACCCCAGAATTTATTCTATTATGAACCTTTCTTCTCGCCTCTTCAAACTCACATTTCTCTCCTCCAGGCATTCTTTTAACTGACTCAATCCACTTTTTCTTGTCTCCCCAGCGCCGGTCGCAATTCCCACACACTCAAACGCACCATATCATCCGCTTAACCAAGTATATCATCCATCCTTTCCACATGACCAATCCATCTCATGGAATTTTCATTTATTCTCTCATTACCCCTTTCTTCACGCCACACAACTCTCTAATATGTTCATTTCTCATTTTAACAATTCTCACGCCTAACACGCGTCTAAGATTGTCCATCTGAACACATTGTACTTTAGATTCTATACCTCTTATTCAGACCATAGTCTCATTAGTCATTACTATACTTAACACAGGTAACAACATACCCTCAATCGTACAGACTAGCATACCTCAAAGACTTTAAGTGCCTTTACATCCACAGAAGATTGAATTGCTCCAGCCCACCTTCCTGACATTCACAATTTTCCTACTACTACACTCTCCATCATCCATTCCCTTTTCATTAAACATATATACTAAATATTTAACTTCAGACACTTGTTCCAGCTGCTCACCATCTAACATAACTTCACACTGAGGCCTGTCCTCACTCACAACCAATAAACTTACTCTTATCTACGTTTAACTTTTGAAACCCTCCTCCTTTTAAACACCATGGCAAAATCTCTGTACAATCTTCTAAATTCTCAAATTTTGGCCACACAAAACCAAATCATTCACATATAATAGGTCAGGGCACCCTCCACTCTCTTCCCATTCTCTTATCATTCTAACACCATCCCCTGCCACCCTTACCAACCTCTAATTCTTCATAACCTCATCCATATACAAAAATTGAATAACCAAGGAACATAACACATCCCTGCCTCACTCCACCATTAATATTAAACCAATCACTTTGATTTCCATTTATTCTTACACACCCCTTCTCTATCGTTATACATACTTTTGATTCCATTCGGAGCCTACCAACAGCCAATATATTTTCAGTAGCACCTGCCAACAGAGGCTTTCATATTATCCTATGATAAACAACCTTTTGGCAAATCCATAAAACTAAAATACAAATTTATTCTTCTTCTGCTTCCATTTTTCTCCATCATTTGTTTCACTGTAAAGATTTGATCCACACATCCCCTCTACCAACTTCTAAAAATGCACCTTGTTCTTCACAATCAGCCCCTCAGTCACTCGACTCACGTCTTTCGACCCAACAATCAGTTTTTATATCTTCCCTAACAACACTCATAAGCTATTCCCCCTATAATTCCTACCGTTACCCTTATCCCCCTTACACCTTAATATTACTGCTGTCCCTCCAATCCTTCGGAACTATACCCCCCCATAAACGCTTTGTGTTACAAAACTTCCAAATCAAATCAATCACCATCTCGCCTCCATTCTTGACATTTCACCAGTAATTTATCTATACCTGCAGTTTACCATTCTTCGACTTTCTCACTCTACCATTACCTCTTCCTTACTAATGACCACATCCGCAAAATACCTATCCTCCTTGCACCATTAAACCAACACACATTCACTAACACCTCTTTTATTACTGCCAATGTTATGAAGATTTTCGAAGTGCTCCTCCACACCCCTCACATTCATTTTCATCAGCTACGAAAGCACCATCCCTAATTTAATTATCCTAAGCAGATTCCCCTTATTCTCATCTTAATATTTATATATATATAATTATTATATATATATATCTATATATATATATTATATATATTATATATATTATTATATATATATTATATATAATATATACCGATAATATATATATATATTATATATATATATCTATATATAATATTAATATATATATATATATATATATATATTATATATATATATATATATATATATATATATATATATATATATAATATATATATATATATATCATATATATCATATATATATATATATATATATATACATCCCCGTAAGACGGGGCAATTCGGTCCAAAATCAGGGGTACTCAAAAATGCTAAGGTTTATGGAAACTTTTTTTTTTTTTTTCGATTTTTTTTTTTTTTATATGTTTAATTTGTTATCCTTTAGGAGTAAAATTAGTATAATTGTATTTGTATATATATAAATATAGGATTAATTGTTAGAAGCCGATAAATAACGTGGACCGAATTGCCCACGATTTTGGGGGGCGGGGCAATTCGGTCCACTTCAATTTTCAAATCCCTAAGAATCCTCATTAAAGTGTTTTATTTAATAAACTATGATAAGTCAGTTTTCATTTTAAACATTATGGTATTACAATAATTTTTTAAGAAATTGGGTTCGAAAACGTAATAAAATGTTCGAGTTTGCGTTCGTTTTGTCAAACTGCAAAATCTTTAAAAAAAGGCTCGCCTAATGTAAAGGAATTTCCTAATTCTGTAAGGTTGCTTATTCTTTTTTATTCTGTATTATACAGAATTAAGGAAATTCCCTTTACGTTTGGTGAGCGTTTTTTTACGATTTTGCGATGTTTGACAAATGAACGCAAACGCTGTTTGACAAAAATGAACGCAGCTCAAGCGTTTTAGGTCTCTTTTTAAACATAATGGTATTACAATATTATTTTTAAGAAATTGGGTTTGAAACTAATAAAATGTTCGAGTTTGCATTTGTTTTTGTCGTCAAATCGCGAAAATCGTAAAAAATGCTCACCAAACGTAAGAATTTCTTAATTCTTTTGTATTCTATATTACAAACACAAAATTAAGGAAATTCTTCACGTTTGTGAGCGTTTTTTTTTTCGATTTGCGCTGTTTGACAAAAACGAACTGTAATGTTATTAATTCTGTAAGGTTGCAATTCTTTTTTATTTTATATTACACAGAATTAAGGAAATTCTTTACGTTTGGTGAGCGTTTCTTTTACGATTTTGCGCTGTTTGACAAAAACGAACGCAAACGCTGTTTGACAAAAACAAATGCAAACTCGAGCGTTTTAGGCATATTACGTTTCGTAAGAACCAATGCAAGAACGAAAACTGCTTAAGGGTCTGGCAACATCATCATCAGAGTATCCCTTTGTATCCTGCCGTGTTACTTTTGCGTAAAAATTTGTATAGGTTAATTAGGCCTAATTTGAAAAACTTTACCTACCTATCTTGCTGTAAAAGTGTATAAAATTATTTTAAAATTATATTTTCGGACATCTTTTTGTAAAAGAGTATTAAAAATTAATTTAATGAAGATTTCAATGTGGACCGAATTGCCCCACGCAAATTTTTTTAAACCTGGACCAATTGCCCATGTTACAATTTTTATAATAAAACATATTTATCTCTTGCCTGAATGACTCCAACGATTGCATTAAGGTTATGAACTATTTTTAAGTACTATATCTTGGTACCAATAATGTAGTACAATTATTTTGACCTGTATGATTCTTAGCAATAAGCCTAAAATTTACCCGATTTTATAGTGCTCAGAAAAAAGAAAAACAATCACAAAATTAATGGACTTAAATTAAAGGTTTCATAAAAAATTAATACCTAAGACATAAAAATACATTATTTTATATCTTTAAAGATATATTTTACATCGTATAGGCTATTTTGAGCCACTGGACCGAATTGCCCCACGTGGACCGAATTGCCCCGTCTTACGGTATATATATATATATATATATATATATAATATATATATCTATCATCTATATATATATATATATATATATATATATATATATAATATATATATAATAAAGGTTAAATGCCCTCTTAAAATGCCCAAATTGGACAAATGCCCAGATAAATGCCCAGGGCATTTGCCCAATTCTTAAGTGCCCGGGCATTTAACCCATCACTATAAACTATATATATATATATATATATATATATATATATTATATTATATATCTAAATTGCTATATATACTATATATATATATATATATATATATATCATATATATAGTATAATTTAGGGAAAAAAATGATTTTTTTTCCTTTTGTTTTATCTTTTTTTTTTCATCTTCTTTCTCTTTTTTTTTTTTTTTTTGTTTTTTTTTTTTAAAAACATCATTCTTCATCGCAGTTTTTTTTAGTGTCCTTTCAACTGCCTTGCCAGCGTGTACCACTGAACTAGGAGCGCTCTATATATATATATATATATATATATACTATAAATATATATATATATATATATATATGAATGTGTTAGTTTATTATATATCTCATAGGTATATATATATATATATATATATATATATAATATATATTAGCACAAAAATGATTTTTTATCCTTTTTGTGTTTTTTCTTTTTTTCATTTTTTTTTTGGGAGGAGGGGTTTATTAAAAGAACATCATTCTCATGCAGTTTTTAGTGTCCTTTTAAAAACTCCAAAAAAATAAAATATATACTTTTTTTTATTGCCCTTCAATACTGTCAATAACACAGTCCTGCATTTGAAAACTTCTTTTAGCCTGTTTGGATTTTGTTAACTGATTTTTAGCAACTCAAACACGCTGAATCCGAAAATGTAAGTCATTTTATCCCATCAGCTCTAGTTTTTTTTCTGTGACTGCTTTTATTATGGATACTGACCCGAAAGTTGTGAAAATCCAGATTCCAATCATTAGCTCATAGTATAAACTATTTTTATTAATAAATTCTATTAAATATGCCTCAAACAACTACAAAT
Organism: Trachelipus rathkii; assembly: GCA_015478945.1. Classification (NCBI taxonomy): domain Eukaryota; kingdom Metazoa; phylum Arthropoda; class Malacostraca; order Isopoda; family Trachelipodidae; genus Trachelipus; species Trachelipus rathkii. The sequence continues at coordinate 46,843 of JABUQX010042748.1, forward strand.
GAAAACATGGTTAAAGTAAGCCATATGCATATAGTTTATTGTTAAAATAATTGCAATTTCAGATAAGAAATATCAGATTTCGTTGTTTTCAAAAAAGTGAAATTTTTGGCCCATATATACTATATATATATATTAATTATATATATATATATATATATATATATATATATATATATATATATATATTTATATCCTGTATATTTTATACTTTTTACTTATATATAATATATTTATAAAAATCGGAAAATATTATAGAGTATGTACTGTATCTTATATATTTATACTATTATATATTTAAAATACATATAAATATATATATATATAATATATATATATATATATATATAGCGTTGGGCGGGGTGACTTGGACCACTTTAGGTATAACTTCATCTCCCGACTTTCCCCTAATGCACTTTTTGGAATTGTTTTTTTTTTTCTGAAAATCAAGGCCCTATAGTAGGTCATAAGCACACAAAAAAATAATAATGTAATTCTAATAATAATAATAGTTTTATCAAAGTTTAAATAAAGCTCATTCAGACTCACCTTGGAGGTGTGAATTGGACCACCATTGAGGGGCGAATCAGACAATCTGTTTAAATTCCTCTTTCCTATGTATAAATTCTAATTTTATATATAATTTTTACTTAATATAATAATTGTTAATCATATTAAAATTAGTAATCAAATAAATAAAAATGTCAATAATGATACATAAAATAAGGATAAAAATGTGGTGGTCTGATTCACCCCTCACCGGGAACAAATTTTGACACTTTTTGTAATTCGTATTTTTCACATAAATTTCCTTTTTTATTTTAATTTTTACTTAATATAAGTAACTATTTATTATATTAAAATTAATTATACATAATACAAATGTCAATAATAATACATAAAATACGAAAAACAATGGTGGTCCGATTCACCCCATCATCATTTTTTACGGTGGGGTGAATCAGACCAAGTTAGGCCCCAATGATTTATGCCACTAGTACCTGTTTGGACCACAAAAATTTACTTTGGGGCCAGTTTATAAGCTAACATACTTGAGTGTATTACACTGAAAAATAATTAAATTCCATTTCCACAATTTTTCATTTTATAACAAAGTTAAAAAAACTCACATTTTTCAAAAGTGAAATTCTATTGAAGGGCATTTTATACCCTAATTTATTATATTTTTTTTAAAAATATATAAAACTCTAGATTTTATATATAATATATATTATATATATTATATATTATATATATATATATATATATATATATATATATATTATATATATATATTATTTAGTATATTTTTATATATATATAAATATATAAATATTTATATAATATCTAATATATAATATATATATATATATATATTATAATATATATATATATATATTATATATATATATATATATATATATATATATATATATATATATATATATATATATATATATATATATATATATATATTAACAAAAAAAATTTGATTTTTTCCTTTTGTGTTTTTTCTTTGTTCATTTTTTTTTTGGGGGGAGGGGGTTTATTAAAAAAATATCATTCTTCATGCAGTTTTTATTGTCCTTTAAAACTCAAAAAAAATATCTGAAAATGTAATTCATTTTATCCCATCAGCTCTAACATACTCGAGTGTATACACTGAAAGCTAACATACTCGAGTGTATACACCAAAAAAATAATTAAAATCCATCCACAATTTTTCATTTTATAACAAAGTTAAAAAACTCACATTTTTCAAAAGTGAAATTCTATTGAAAAGCATTTTATACCCTAATTTATTATATTTTTTAAAAATATAAAAACTCTCTAGAATTAAAGATGATTTAAATAAAACTTGTTGTACTAAGGCGTGGCTATTAAATGAGCGAAATTTTTATTTTTTTTTTTTTTATTTTTATTTAGAGTGGACAGAATCACTCCTCTAAAAGAGGTGGACCCGGTCACCCTGCCTGACGCTATATCATTGACAAAATAGGGCGCAACAATAAAAAAAACTTTACATCCACAATTACATCTAAATACAAAAACATGATTTGACATTTACTACAAAGCAACCCATTAGGTACTTATTGAGGAGTAAATGATTTTCTTATAGCCTTTATTTTATGTTGTCAATGAGGAAGATGATCGTGATCATCTCTTTTTAAGCACCAACAGTAGTCTGCTAGCATCTTCACATCCCAGCAGCCCTGATATCTTTCCTCCATCACTTTTATATCCTGATGGAACCACTCACCTTGTTCCTCACTGTAATCTCCGCAGTTGTCTGGAAAGTAGTCTAAATGGGAACTAAGAAAATGCATTTTAATTGACATGTTTGCGCCTAATGCTTGAAAGTTCTGCAGCAGTTCGTCTACTACATGTTCGTAATCTGTACTTCAGCGATTTCCCAGAAAATTTGTCATGACAGATCTGAAAGAGAGCCAAGCCCTTCTTTCTTTGTTCACCATAACATCAGTGAAGTGAGGATCTGCAAAGAGTTTTCTAATTTGCGGACCGTCGAAGATTCCTGCTTCTATTTTACCGTCACTTAGTTTTGGAAATGCATTTTTCAGGTAACAGATAACATCGCCATTTTTGTTTAGTGCTCGGACCAAATTCTTCATAATTCCAAGCTTTATATGTAGAGGTGGAAGTAAAACATTTTTAGGTTTGATTAGAGGGTAAAACAAAACATTGTGATGACCTGGTTCAAGTTCATTTCTGATCGGCCATTGGCGTTGTGTGTAGTGTTCCTTACTTGCTCGACCTTATACATAAGTCTTTCCCAATAAATCAATTTCTT
>JABUQX010042749.1:0-27518 GCA_015478945.1 Trachelipus rathkii
AGAGATATAATATATATTATATACTAGATATATAAATATATAGATATAGATATATATAATATATATAATATATATATAGATATATAATATATATATATATATTTATATATAATATAATATATATATATATAAATATATAATATATAATAATATATAATATATATATTTAATTCGAAGCCTTAATTCTCGATATAATAGCTTACGGACTGCGAAGTTTTAATTATTGTTATTATAGATGGTTTATATAGACATGTTGAAGGAAACAGCGTAAACTTAAAAAGAAGCTTTAAATTACAAACAAATTTCAAAACACATCAACAATAATAAAAATTTAAATTTATCACAATTAATTAATATAACAGTAAGAGATAAACAATAATGACCGAAAAAGTTATTGTCAAGTAATATTTATTATCCAGGTCTAAAGTGCTGTGGGATTTGGCATCAGCATTTTTTCAGAACTTGTAGATACTATGTATAATTAGACAAGCCCTAGGGTCTTTGTGGATTGCATGGAAAATGTTTGGTGATGAACATGTTTTAGACTTTGTATATACTATGTAAGTTTTTGATAAGCCGTAGTATAAAAACTATTATATACTTCTACATATATATCCAGGAGTAGGCAGGATTTTCATTTAGGGGGGGCAAAAGGTGAGGATATATATACTACAGTGATCGGGCACGGTAATGAAAATCGGTGTGGGCGATACGGACATCGGTCTTCGGAAAAAGACTTGGGCCGATACCAGTATCGTACGTTGTAAAGCGTTTGGGCGATACCGGTACTCGGTACTGTATCGCCGGTACATTCGATACATCGATACATTTTCATATATGTGGAAAAACAATACTGATAAATGGAATTTCAATAAAGTTATAATATTACTAGCAAATAGATTTATGTTGTTTCTGTGCTATCTCTTTTAGATTAATTTATATATATATAAATATACAATATAAATAATAATATATATAATAATATATATATATATAAAAATAATAATATATATATATATATATAATATTAAATATATATATATTATATATATATATATCTATATTGCAACAAGGAAATGCCGTAATGATGGGCATTATTATATTTAATTGTTGGAATAAAAGGCTGCTCATTAAATCGGAGAGTATTTGCCCTAATCATAAGGCTTATCGCGTATCGCACAGTATACGAATTCTCATGAACCTCCGCAATTCAAATAAAACCGTATAAGTCGATGCTGGAATGAAATTCTATGGCAGAAATTATGTTAGTTCATTGAGCATCCGTTTCGATCCAGATCGAAAAACGGTTCCGGTCAATCCTCGTGGGGAAATATGTCAGCATATGTCAGCGTGGAATAGTTACTACCAAATTGTTGTAATACGTTCAGGAAAAGGCTGCAATGGGAATGAGAAATCCATAAAACCGCCAGAAGCATCAACATTATGTGTACATACTTTAATATTACATTGCTACTATGTCACCAACTAAATTATGATGTCGAGGTAAAATACACACTAATCTAACTGTTGGATCGGTTTTCCAGATAACGTACAACAGATCACGCGAGCCACTTACGAAAATGTATAATTCTGTGCCTCAGCACCGCTATTTAATTGTAACATCCGATAACACATGCCTATAGATATGTATACAACCCAAGGACTGACGGATACGGGTCGAGGCGGTTATGCTGAAGAACAAGAAGCCCACAGAGCACGGAGGTGTAATAGCACGGAGATATTCCAGAATCGTTGGAACCGCATCCCAACTATAAGGTTACAGATTTACACAGGTTTGCAAGATATAAGGTTCGACCACTCACCACCGTCGCCACCTCAAGTCAACCTCGCTCACCCGTACCCTTGACAGGAAGTTACTCTACTGTAGACGCACGGAACTATACTTACTTACTTACGGCAGACAGGAACGGTACGGTGCATTCTACATATTACAACATTTGCATGTACATAGCACACATGTGCACGTCTGCTCCCGGCGACCCGGACGTGGTTGTAGTCGTAGCCAATACTGTGGTTCCATGTTTTGAAGCAAATAAACTGACGGGCAGCTCCGTATTTTTGTGGATAGGATGAGCCAGGTTACCAATATGGTACGATAATGGTGAAATTATCGTCCTAGACGAGGAAAACACCGGCAATATCACCTACGGCACTGACACTCAGGTAAGTGCTACTCCAAAATGGGTAGTGTAACTGCGAGATATATACTGATCCAGCGCCCGGACAGTACCATAAGAAACCAGATAGCGAATGAAATCAAGAATTTCTGGACACACTTTGTCAGACCTCCTCGGACGTACAGTAACAGACACGTCAAAATTTGTACTACCAGCATGAAGGATGCCCAGCACATACAACAAGGGCTGTGCAACATCATCTACAACGTAACACCCCGTAGGTTGAAGGAACATGGGGTCCTATCCGGGGCTCCTAGATCAAACCGGACCGTGTACTCAACGAGTATTACCTTGGGGCGGACCTGAAGATCGGTCTACGGGGTACATTCAACACCGATACACAGATTAATTACTTCTAGTCGAATCATCTCAAGCTTTCCGATAGTGCGACCCGAAAATACACATGCAACATGACAAGGTGCTGGACTCAGACGGGCTGAACTTGCGTAGGGAAAAAAGAGCACATTCGCGCAACGCGTAAATGTAACATGTGCATATACGCGAGAAGATGTACTACATAAATCAGAAGGTACTACAGGAAAGGATTTCATACTATATCGAAATAATCTTATGTATGGACCGTAAATAAACGGATGTGTTACAGAGTTATAAATCATTTCTTTTATAAATCATAACTGTGCATCGTACTAACCTATTAATAGTACCTAATATAAACGTCGCGGTAATGGGGTTCGGCCTCATATCACGGAGTGCTAAACCGATTACAACTAACATTCGTTGTAAAAACGATACGGCAACCGCACGTAGTTTCCGCGTGTCAATTTGAGAGGGTAACGACCAATTTGAATCGAGATGACGTCTCTATGAACCCTAAAAATAATTTTTTGCCATCAAAGGAATTAATATCGGAGCGACACGGTTTATTAAAAATTCGAACGTTCAAGAGCAATTCCGCAACAGAGACCCCTTTAGTCTAGCAAGTTTCTAAATATGACATCATTACGGAAATATCCCGTTGTTTGGCACATTGCTGAGACCACACACACACACACCACACAACACACACACACACTATTAAATATATATATATATAATATAATTATAATTAAATATTATATAATATATAATAATATACTATATATAGATAATATAAATATAATAAATATTATATATATATATAATATATAAAATATAATATAGAGACCTGTTGTGTTATAGGAAGAATGGGTCATTTATTAAAATTAAAAAAATAAGTAAAAAATGCTAGAGCAAATCTAAATAGCATTTATCAGCACCTTTAGATCTAAACGAACTGCTTGCACATGGAACGCGTAAAGAATGCATAGTTTAACAGGGGAGCTCCCCCCGTGCCCACCGAACCCGGAGGCTGGAAATATAAAGATATCTTATCTTTAGTAACAAAAGTGATATTAAAGCATATAATTTAAGAACATGGAAGATCTGGCAGTATAGTCATGTGAAGTGTGAAGTTGCAGACAACTTTTCAAGCTCAATTTCTAAATTTCATTTAAAACTTTCGTTCACTCCAACGATCATTAACAAACTTGTCTAATAAGTTTCATGAAAATCAGTGTAAATCAGTTGTGTCTATTATTGATAATTTCGTCCATAGTTTTAAATATGATATTTGGAGGCCTACTTTTTCATATAATAATTAAAAACAAAGTTTAACCATCAGCCCAAAGAATTAATAAAGTACATCATGCATAACTCACTTCATAAAAAAAAAATAAATTAAAAAAAAAAAAAAACATTACGTATTAACAAAGCATGCATAACACCAAAAATGTAACCTGAATAAAAGTATGATGTTTTTCGGTACCCGGTACACAAAAATTTGGATTGGGCGATACAGTTACATCGTACTTTCAAAAGTGTTGGGCCGATACGGTACGGTAAAAGAAAAGTACATCGCCGCGATACGGTACCCGACCATGTACCGCGGTAACGCCACTCTGTCTATATTATCATATATATATAGTATAAGATATATATATATAATAATATTAGATATATATATAGATATAAATATATATTAAAAATATATATATATGTAGATATTAATATATATAAATATATATCGATAATATAATATATATATATATATTATTATATGGATCGTTCTATTATTGAATCAATGCAATACTTTCTTCCCTGAAAAAATTCTCGTCCAAAAATTCTCAAGTTCGCAAAAGTACGTAAGTTTTTTAAGAAAATTCTGTAGTGGCAAGCTTCTGGAATACTTCCAGAGCTGCCCACTAAAGAATTTCTTTAAAAAACTTAACTTACTTTTCTACTTAGAAAGTTTTTTGAACTTAGAAATTTTTTCAGAAAATATCACTGATTCAAATAGAGAACTTTCCCCTATATATAACATACTATATATATAATATATATATAATATATATATATAATAATATATATTATATAATATAATATATATATATATAATATATATATACTATATAATATAATATATTACTTTTTGAAAAGCAAAAAACTAATCAGCCCATCTTAGAATTGAGGTGAATTTGACAGAGGAAAAAAGCTTCGAGATAGTAAGAAAATCTCCCATATAAACTTAAAACCATTCTAATTTCAGATTAAATTAAAATTATATCAAGATTGTATTAACATTAACATCAAAATTAGTATTGTCCGGTATTCAGTGGCGTAACTAAGGTTCAGTTGCGCCCCCTTAGTCTGACAGGGTGGATAGAGTTTGGAACTGAATGAACAAAAAAAACGTTTTGTTGTTCATACAAAGAAAACTCACATTAGCCTACAAAAGAACCAGGAGGTAAGACAATGAAAAAAAATGTTATATATATATATATATATATATATATATAGTATATATATATATATAATATATATAATAGAAAATATAAATAATATATTAATATATATAGATATATATAATATATATAAATATATATATATTATATATAATAATATATATATATATATATATATATATATATATATAAATTATTTAATATATATATTAATATATATATTATATATATAATATATATATATATAATTGAAATATAAATAGATATATATATATATAGTATATATTAATATAATAATATATTATATATTATATAATAATATATTAGACGACGTACGCTACGTGAAGTAATCCGAATGCCGGTATTGCACGGGTAATTACCCGTATTGCAGAGTAATTCAAACGGAACGAAGAGTGCGGTTTCGACATGTCTGTTTGTTAATTATGATGCCGCAACAGCTTCGTAACGCCACCGCCGACGATATGGTCTTCTAATTTTTTACAATTAGTATTTAGACGGAATTAGCATTTTTATGAAAAACTTTTATACCAATTTTATGCGGTAGTGCAGTGATCCCAAAAAATTGATATTATATGTATAATATTAAAATAATTAAGGATGGGACGATGTAGGCCCTAAGGACCCCAGTGTAAAGTGACTTATAGAAATTTCATTATATTTATTTACCAATCGTGTTCGAGTTAGTTTATTCATGGTAGAAAGCTTTGGGTTAGGCCAATAAACCAAAGCCCTAATTTTCTTAAGGTTCCTAGTAAGGTGGACCTACGGCCGATTTCGAAATTACTATTGTATAACGTATTTTACCAAATCAAAGTAGGCAATGTAGGCCCTACTGTTATATTCAATTACTTTATTTTTATTATTGTCATTATCCTTATTTACATATTATCAAATTGGTTTTGCGTATTATTTATTGACTATAATTTTCTTTACCCGGAATCTGGGTTCGAGCTTCAAGGCTGCTTATTGTAAGAAAACAGCAATTATATACTCAACTGTCTTCTGTGTTTAACATCCCTACAAAGAAGTTCTGCCTATTACAGCAGCGCTTCATTGGTGACACTCTGGATTTTGAAGCAAAGCCTACCTGTAGTAGTAGGCCCCCCCCAACTACCCAGCCTCTCCTGAATCTGCAGCACCAGCTTTTTTGTGCCTGGTAGAACCTCGGAATCTGCATTTTAAATATTTTCCTACTGTTAAAGGAAATTTATTATTATTATTATTATTATTATTATTATTATTATTATTATTATTATTATTATTATTATTATTATTATTATTATTATTATTATTATTATTATTATTATTATTACTTCTTTTCATCATTTTATTTTTATTATTTGAAATATTATATTTATATATAACTAATTTTATATAATTTTCAGTTTTTTTTATATATATTGTTACGTTCAGGGACGTAACTGAAGTTTCAGAAGGCTGTAGTAACAAAACTCGTTTTCGGTTGTCAAAATCTATATTGAAACAATAAACATAATTAATATATTATAAACAATTAACAATAATAATAATAATAATAATAATAATAATAATAATAATAATAATGATACTAATAATTGCATTGTGAAAAATAGATATTAAAGTTACGCATAAAATGATACGTTTTCTCTTTACATTTTTTAGGGAAACTATTACATAAAATATATGAAATTTTGAACGTAGCTTCGCTGTATTATTGAATAAAATATTAAAAATTACTTAAAATTAAATAATCGTATTGTATAATGAAGAACATAAAATTGCTGCATCTTTTTTACTAATACACAATTGCCAAAAAAAACACAGAATCGTAAAGTATCACAAAAGCAAGTATGGAATAATAAGAACTAGGTTTCACAAGTCACTGACCTTGTAACATTCGAAGGCAAGGGATGCACTTAAAACAAATGGAGCATTAAACGTTAATAAAATCACTGATGCTCACAAGATCAATATTCATAAGATTTGGCAAATTGTTTGTAATGAAAACAGGTTAGCTTGGCAGCTTTTATACGGAAGAATTGAAAAACTTCTTGAAGCGAAAAGGCGCTGATGTTCTAACGAAGAAAACGGAATTTTCAGATCACGTGACGAGGAAGACGACAATACTGAAAAAGTAGAAAGTGGAACGAGACATGGCTCCCCTCCCGAAACGCGGAGCGTCGAGAGGGATTTAAGGTGAAAAGCGAACCACTGGACGTAATGTGCGTCCATAACGCGATATAGAACGAGGTGGACCAGACGGTAAGGTTGCAGTCGGAATCGGTTCTGGATTCGGAGGAGGAATCAGTATTGGAACAGGAGGCGGAGATGTCGGAGCGGGGGGCGCCGGAGTGGCTGGCGAAGAAGTGACAATAGCTGAAGGAGTTGGCAAAGGGTCAGGTTCGGTTGGAGAACAAGTTGATGTAAAAGGCAGAATGGGCATAAAGTCGATATCATCTTGCGAAGTAGAGGTAGATGGTGCGGGTGCCGAAGGTGGAGGAGGAGTGGTGGAAGAAGCGGGATCATGTTCGAAATAAGCCGGTTTGATCCTATCCACTGATATGTTTTCGCCCTTTGCCCCTCTGTAAGTGAAATAACTTTCGATAGCGTTTTGAATCAGCGAGAAAGGTCCGTCAAGCGGGCTGCAAAGGGCCTACGGTGTAATCATGCCGAACTAAAAACGAGAGAGCAATTCTCCAAATCCGCAGGCAGGTAGGTAGACGGGGAGGGTGGGCGTGGCAAAGACGGCTTCCATGCCTCAGTACATTGACGAAGGCGAGCCAGGAAGGTGTGCTGGTTCGTAGTTTTGGAGAGGGAAGTAAAACTCACCAGGTATTCGATGTGGTGCGCCCATAAGACCGAGCTCAGGCAGTTGACATTTGAGGTCGTGCGTGTACGAGAATTCGATACCGAGTAGAGGACAAGAGGAAAGAGTTTCGGACCCCAATTGTCCGGTGGTCCATGGCCATATAAGAGGCCTTGCTCGGCGGTGGAACCGTCTTCTATGAGCCCTTGAGCTGCGGAAGTAAGCCTGCAAGAGCGAACGGCGCTTAGAGCCCGATAAAGTCAGAGAGGTCCTTCCAGAGGTGAGACCAACTGCCTACCTGTCTTGGACACAGGCGACGGATGCCAAACTGGCTACTCCCAGCATGTAACAGAAACCTGAGCCAATGTCCGCGCGGAATAGCACCAAAGGAATGGCTTCCTCCCATGAGTGTACCCGGTCATGCAATGAGAATGTGGGTGAACCATTGAGATGGTGAAAGGGCCGACTACAATCAACTGTGCACCTGGTCAAAACGTTCACCAGGGGGAACAAATTGCTGAAGAGGTGCGACAGTGTGCCTGTGCACTTTGGATTTTTGACAGTTGAGACACTGCGTTGTCCACTGTTTAACATCCTTTAGTAAGGACGGCCAGACGAAATGCTTACCTATTTTAACTTGACTACCTTTTACCCCTGGGTGCGACACGTCGTGAATGGTGTGAAACACCTTTCTGCGCATGGGGGTTGGTACTACTGGACGAGGATGTGCGGAAGAGACGTCGCATAACAAAGGTGGAAAACCAAAAATTTCTACAGTTTGAATGTCGTAAGAAGAGGCGGGAGGGAAAATAATCTCTTCGAGTTGCTGCAAGCGAGCCATTTCGACGAAATCAATGTCTGGTAAAGGAGAGATAGCGTTAATTCGGGATAGAGCATCGGCAGGAATGTTGTCTTTTTATATGGCGGATATCAGTTGTGAACTGGGCAATAAATTCCAGGTGGCGAGCTTCACGAGGGGACTGTTTCACTGTGGAAGCTGTAATGGCATGCGTGATGGGTAAATGATCAGTTACAACATGGAATTCCCGACCTTCTATGAAGTAACGGAAGTGCTTAATAGCTAAATAAATTGCGAGAAGTTCCCTTCCAAATGCGCTGTACCTTGTTTCAGGCGGCTGGAACTTTTTAGAAAAGAAAGCTAATGGACGCCATTCGTTATCAATGAACTGTTGTAGGACGGCACCTGCCGCGAAATCTGAAGCGTCTGTGTTGATTCTAGTCGGGGCTGTGTCGGATGGAAATATAAGTAACACGGAAGAGGCAAGGGCTTCCTTGATGGCGGTGAAGGCATTAGTTGCTTCGTCGTTCCAATCTACAGTGACAGAAGCAGCAGAACCTTTACGTGGATGCTTAAGAAGTGCGTGGAGCGGGAGGAGAATTTTAGCAGCGGATGGTATGAAACGATGGTAAAAATTTACCATCCCTAAAAAACGACGGAGTTGACGCTGTTTAACGGGTTTCGGAAACTCACGAATGGCTGCCACACGATCCTCAAGGGGACGTATACCTTCGGCAGAATTTTATGTCCAAGAAAATTAAGAGAAGCAACACCTAAAATGCACTTCTCGAAATTTAAACGAAGACCAGCTTGAGATAAACGAGAGAAAACAGTATGAAGATGAGAAAGATGCTCCTCCGGAGAACGAGAAGCAACTAATAGATCATCAATGTAAGCATATACAAAGGGTAAACCACGTAAAACATGATCTATCAAACGTTGAAAAGTAGCACTAGCATTACGAAGACCAAATGGCGTTCGGAGAAATCTAAAGGCCGACAAGGAGTGATAATGGCAGTCTTATGAATGTCGTCCGGATTGACGGGAATTTGAAAAAAGGCGCTGATTAAGTCAATTTTTGAGAAGATAGTACAACCAGAGAGGTGGATGTGAATCCTGTAGAGAGGACCATTATACCGGCGGTCCGGGCGGGGTATCGCATTCAGCGCAGCCACTAATGCGCAGTCGGAGCGATAAGCCCCATTTGGTTTGAGAACCATATGTAATGGAGAGGCGTAAACGGACTTTGAGGGGCGGTATGATGCCTCTCTAAGAAGAGAATCTCAAAATTCTAGCTTTGCCGCGTTGAGTTATCTGGTGCAAAGACGTCGCGCATGAGAGACATGGAGTCCTGCCAGAAGTTTCAATGTGATGAACAACATAGTTCCACAGGCGGGAACTTTGGAGAACTGGAAAAGAACGCTCTGGAAAATCGGTGATAATATATAGTCAAACAACATATAGATGGAGAAAGAGTATCCACCGGATGAAGCAGATGCACGAATACCAGATGAGAAATGTGTCTCAAAATCAATGATGCGGTTGTGATTCATGTCTACAAGAAGGTTAAAGTGGGACAGGAAATCTGCACCTAATATTGGTAATGTTACGTCGGCTATCGTGAAGTCCCATATAAAATCACGACGGAACGAGAGCGTTAAATGGAGTCGTTTGGTACCATAAGTGTTAATGGTTGTGCCATTGGCGGCGCGTAAAGAGCCTGATGGTTCTGGAGCATGAGGTTTCCCGAGGATGGAAAGTGGCACAGCGGAAATGGAACTACCGCTATCTACGAGATAAGATAGTTTGGTGGATGGATCGTAAACACAAAGCAAGTTGGACGCTTTTGAAACCACTCCGAGCGAATTTACAGAGTGGTGTTTAAGTTTAAATTCCCGAATGTACAAGGCTTAAGACATGACCGAGTTTGATCTCCAAAACGTTGATGGTTCCTACAAATACCCTGTTGGTTATGTGACGGAAATTGAACTAAAGCCTGAGAATCAACAGGAGAAGAGGCGAATTGACGCGAAGGAGTAGGTGAGCGACGGTACGAACGTCGTTGCATATTTGGAGAGCGAGAATTATGACCATAATTGTAAGCAGAATAAGTATTTGATGCATTTGAAGGGAGCTGGGGGTATGAAGGAGTGGGAGGAGGCTGGGGGTATGAAGGAGGTAGTGAATAAGGATGAGGAGAGGACTGAGGATACTGTTGTTGAGGATAAGGATATTGTTGTTGAGGATAAGGATATTGTTGTTGAGGATAAGGAGGGGAAGGAGGAGGGGAGGAAGGAGCAGTGTAACGCGTTTCTAAAGCTCGTAATCTAGTGGTTAAATCCATGATGGTGTTCTGTAACACCTGTAGTTGTGATAAAATATAAGTATTTTCTGTGGGCGGCGGTGGGTGCCTAATGGCATTGACTGACTCATTTACATGCGATAGCGACGCAGGTGGTAAGTTATTATTGTCTGAGGGATCCGTGATATGCGAAACTTGTGATGGTATGTCTGCTGTCGTAAGAGGTTTCGCTTTACAAACCCTATCTGCATAAGTAGCGAGCTCTTGCAATGAACAGTTAGGATCGACCGTTGCTAAACGCAGTTGCATCTCTGTGGGAAGTTTTTGTAGAAAGAGATGGCGTACAATATGTATGCAGTTACCGACGGGAGGCCCGTCAAGCAGATTGAGCATGTCAGATAATAAAACTGACGGTAATCTATCGCCAAGAGAGCCACCAGTCAAAAGTTTTTTTACTTTTTCGGCATCGGTTTCCCCCAGCCGGTTTAAAAGTTCGGATTTCAGTTGAGTATAGGGCTGGTTGTGGGAATGTAAGGAGGGTAAAACATCTTTCAGGCGCTGTAATACGGGAACAGGCAAGATATTTAAAAGAGCTCTGAATCGTGCAAGCTCATTGGTGGATTCCAGCTGGAGCTCGAGTAATGTAAAGGTCAAGTCGAGATCGTTGGTGACAAACTTACCAGTATATACACTAGATGATTCCCTGTCTGAAGCAGGCTGTTGGGAAATAACATTCATATTTTCAGTATTTGCAGCGTCAGGAGGGGACATGATTACGAAAATCAAAAATATAAAATTGTAAAATAGGAATAAAAATTTTGAAGACAATATTACGAGATCAAAAAAAATTGTGCCTAAGATGCGATTTGCACACGCTAAATATTATACAAATAATGGTCAGAGACCAAATAACACACTAAATACTACAAAAAGGGTATACAATGGATGAGGAAAATATATAGTAAGCCGCTTTTACGGGCTAAAATAATGTAAAAATAAATGATTAAAATATGTAAATTGCAAAAATATTTTGAGGACAATTACGAAATTAAATGCGCTAAAAACGCAACTTACATACGCTAATATGAAAAATATGATGGTCGGAGACCAAAGACAGAGTAAATTTTAACAAATAGGTGTATAAATGGTAACAATAATATATAGTAAGCCGCTTTTATGGGCCGAAATGATTTAAAAATAAATAATTGAAATTGGTAATTTGGGCCAGAAATGGGCCTGATAATATTTCAAAAAAAAATTTTTTTTAAATTTGTTCAGTAAAATAAATTAATAATTTTTTTAATATTATGGAATTAAACTTCTGCTTCAAGATGTGATTGCAGAAATGCCGGGATAGCGACGGCAAAACTCCAGGGGCATCAATGTTACGTTCAGGGACGTAACTGAAGTTTCAGAAGGCTGTAGTAACAAAACTCGTTTTCGGTTGTCAAAATCTATATTGAAACAATAAACATAATTAATATATTATAAACAATTAAACACACAATAATAATAATAATAATAATAATAATAATAATAATAATGACAATTAACAATTGCATTAGAAAAATAGATAAAGCTACGCATAAAATGATACGTTTTCTCTTATGTTTTTTTAGGGAAACTATTACATAAAATATATGAAATTTTGAACGTAGCTTCGCTGTATTATTGAATAAAATATTAAAAATTACTTAAAATTAAATAATCGTATTGTATAATGAAGAACATAAAATTGCTGCATCTTTTTTACTAATACACAATTGCCAAAAAAAAACACAGAATCGTAAAGTATCACAAAAGCAAGTATGGAATAATAAGAACTAGGTTTCACAAGTCACTGACCTTGTAACATTCGAAGGCAAGGGATGCACTTAAAACAAATGGAGCATTAAACGTTAATAAAATCACTGATGCTCACAAGATCAATATTCATAAGATTTGGCAAATTGTTTGTAATGAAACAGGTTATTTGGGACGAAATAAAGGAGCGGTTCCAGAAAGCTTGTTCAAGGCGATAAGATGGCGGGATCGATTGACCAATAGCAAGCAAGGATGTGGTCATGTGAGAGGTAGGACGATAATACTAAAAAGGAAGAAAGTGGAACGAGACAATATATACATACGTAACATACACGGAAACAAACCCTTCCCCCGAATTGGGGGTATTGTATGTAATATACACCGGAAACAGCAGTTTTTATTTTTTATTTTCAAGACGGAAATAGACTTATTATATCACCGGGAACAGAAAAATTTTCAATCAGGAAACAATAGTTTTCAAACCAGAAACAAAAAAGTTATTGAGTTTTTTACCATATTTATACCAGGAACAAAATAGTTAAGTTTTTTTTTTTTAATCATATTTTCGCACTGCTTATTTTTTTTTTTTTTTCATCATTTATAAAGTTAACTTTAGACGTGTGCTGTGGCTTTGCTTTCTTCCTTCATTCTTCCCTCTCCTAATTCTTATCTTCTCCTCTCTTCACAATTTCTTTTCTCTTGCTTCATTCTCCTGCCCTCGTCATGGTTGAGACGAATTCCACTCCTTCCCCTACTCACACGCATGTTCGTCTTCCGCCCTTCTATTCGCACCACCCTGAGCTATGGTTCTCTATCGTTGACGGTATTTTGCGCACCATCGGCGACGAACAGACAAGATACGGTATTGTTCTGTCTTTCTTGCCCGAAGATGTCTCGCTCCGTATCAGAGACTCCATTCCTACCTTATCTTCTTCTGACACTCCCTACACTGCTCTTCGAGATCTTTTGGTCTCTCGCATGGCTCCTACTCAGGAAGCAAAGTATGAGGAGTTGCTACGTGGCACCTCGCTAGGAGATCAGAAGCCTTCTGATCTCCTGGTGCAGATGTTGTCCTTATTAAGTGGTCCTCCCACCCTCCAGGAATCAGGTTTCATTCGCACTCTTTTTGTACAAAAAGCGTCTATGGACCCGAAGCTTTCTCTTCAGGAGGTAGCAGAGAGGGCAGATGGTCTCCTGCGCCGTTTCAACTCCAATGCCCCCGCTATTTCTGCTATTTCTGCCCCTGTGACTGTCTCCTCTTCTCCTGCAGCTCAGGCATTTCCTCTTCCTTCTACCTCTTTGCCTCCCCTGTCTTCTTCGCTTTCTTCTCCTTATACTTTTTCTTCCCCCACACCTGCGGTTTCTTCGGTTCCCTCTTCCGCTGCTTCTTCTTCTTACCCGGTGTACCAGCCCCATCCCTCGTACCCCTGGTCCATCTCCAGCGCCTCTCACGACCCCTGTTCCTCCCGATTTTCGGGTATAGAGGCTCGTCTTTCTACTTTGGAACATGGCATGGCAGACATCAAGGCGGAGCTGATGTCCATCTCCGCCATGCTGCGGTCTCCAAGGGACTCTCGTTCCCACAACCGCTCCTCTTCAGGTCGTCGCTTCTCTGACCGTTCTCCCACCCCAGGCCCTCAGCAATATCCAAATGGGTATTGTTTTTACCACCACCGGTTTGGCTTGAAAGCGCATAAGTGCAACCAACCCTGCACTTTTTCGGGAAACCCCCTAGCCAGCGGTTCATAAAGGCGGTGGATCCAGCTGGCCACCCCTCCGTTTGTTCTTCCTCTCCGCCTTCTTCGTCTCAGGATGTCCTGCGCCTTTTCGACAGGTCCACAAACCTCTTCTATCTTATCGATACCGGAGCCTCGTATTCTTTGCTACCTCGAGATGCTACCCAGAAGTCCGCTGTTCCTCTTCCTGACCGGGCTCTTTACGCTGCAAATGGTAGTACCATCCCTGTCTATGGTGAGCGTTTGTGCACCTTAGACCTCTCTCTCCGCCGTCAATTCCCCTGGGTATTTGTGGTTGCTGATGTGACCCAACCCATTTTGGGAGCTGATTTTCTGTCACATTTCGACCTTATGGTCGATCTAAGAAACAGGAGATTGGTTGATGGACGTCTCTGTCTTCTGCAGGTACCGTAGTTTCTTCAAGGTTTTAAAGGCATCTCTGTTGCTCCTTCTTTCTGGTACCCTCCTTCTTCACCATCCTGCAGAAGGATTTTCCAGCGCTGTTGAACCCTGTTCTTCTTCTTCTCCTGTTCAACATTCTGTGCGTACACAATATTTAGAGAGACTACTGGTTTCCTCCACCTTGCCTGTGCTCGGCGTCTGCTCTCCTGACAAGCTCAAGGTGCCAGCGGAGTTCTCGAGCACATACTGAACTTTTGGTATCGTCCGGCCCTTCCAAAGTTCTTGGTCCCTCCCTCCACATGGTGCCTAAAGGTGCTTCTGATTGGAGGCCTGTGGGAGATTTTAGGGCTCTGAACGCTTGCACAATACCAGACCGCTATCCGGTCCCGCACATCCAGTCTTTCACCTCTAATCTGGCCGGTAAATCCATTTTTAGTAAATTGGATCTTGTCAGGGCTTACCACCAGATCCCAGTCGCACTAGAGGACATACCGAAGACGGCCATCATCACCCCTTTTGGCCTCTTTGAGTATACCAGAATGCCGTTTGGTTTGCGGGGGGCAGCTCAGACTTTCCAACGCTTCATAGATGACGTTCTTAGAGGTCTCCCCTTCGCCTTTGCTTATCTGGATGACCTCCTCATAGCTTCCTCTTCTCCTGCAGAGCATGAGCAACATCTACGTGCAGTTTTTGCCAGGTTGGACGAATGTGGCATGCGTCTCAACCCGGCAAAGTGTGTTTTTGGTGTCCCTTCTCTTACCTTTTTGGGACACACTGTTTCAGCGGATGGCATTTGTCCTCTTGCAGAGCGCGTCGAGGCCATTCGCACCTTCCCTAGGCCTGTCTCTCAGAAGCAGCTTCGTCAGTACCTCGGCATGCTTAACTTCTATCATCGTTTTCTCAAATCGGGCGCTGATATTCTTCGACCCCTCACCGCTCTCATCCGCCCCAAGCACCGAGGTGTCTTACAAAAGTGGACTGTCTGATGAAGCTACGGTTGCTTTAAAGCCCAAAGAGCACTCGCGTCAGCCACACTCTTTAGTTCACCTCGTACCCAGTTCCGGTTCACAGAGTTCAGGTAGATGCTCTTCCCGATTTCTGCCAGTCGAGGTGTTCTCCAGCAGCACCTGAACGGAGTGTGGTCTCCTCTCGCCTTTTTCTCGCAAGTTGCAACCTCCTGAGACTCGCTACAGTGCTTTTGGGAGGGAGTTACTTGCGATGTATCTCGCCGTTCGTCATTTCCGCTACTTTCTGGAGGGTCGTGAGTTCCACATACTCACTGATCACAAACCACTTACCTTCGCTATGGTCTCCAGAAACGAACGGCACTCTCCTCGAGAAGTTCGTCACCTTGAGTATGTCTCACAGTTTACCACTGATGTCAGACATATTTCAGGTGTCGATAACTTCACTGCCGACGCTCTCTCTCGCATTGAAATTGACGCGATTTCAGCCTTACCTAACATCGACTACGACGCTATGGCAACGTGCCAGACTACTGAAGATCCTGCACTTCCACAAGACTCTTCTCTCAAGCTGGAGTGGCTCCAACTCCTTGGGATAGAGAAGAGACTTCTGTGTGATGTCTCTCAGGGATCTCCTCGTCCTTTCGTACCTGCATCGTTCCGTAAGGCTGTCTTCCTCAATCTTCACTCGCTTTCCCACTCTGGCATTCAGTCTTCACGAAAACTGGTTGCTGCCCGATTCTGTGTGTGTGGCCTGTGGATTCTGAATGCCGACGTAGCACTTGTCGCACTGCCTTCCTCTCTGCCGCGTTCTGCAGGCGGCTGGTCCACCGTCACCTCAAGTCCCCGCTGTGGCACCTTTCTACTCCTGGTGCTCGCTTTGAACGTGTGTCCACATCGACACTCGCTGGGTTCCCTGCCTTCTCGCGGTACATTCTACGTGTATGGTAGATCGGTTCGCGGCCACGATGGACCGAGGTTCCTCTCTGTCGCCAACGCGAATCCATAGCTAAAGCTTTCTTGGCTCATTGGATTTCGCGCTTTGGTGTGCTGCTTTCTGTCACAACGGACCAAGGTAGACCTTTTGAATCCTTCTTATGGAGAGATTTGATGAATCTTCTTGGTTCAGAGAAGATTCACACGACTTCTTTCAATCCAAAAGCGAACGGCATTGTTGAACGTTTCCACCGTCAGCTAAAGGCTTCTCTTCTAGCTCAGCCCAATCCGGACTGATGCTCCCGTTTGTAATGCTTTGGCATTCGTTCCGCTGTTAAAGAGGATCTGCACTGTTTGGCTGCTGATTTAGTGTATGGTTCTCCTCTTCGTCTTCCTGGTGACTTCTTTTCACAGTCTTCTCCTCCTTCTACAGCCGACCCGCTTGCTTATCTTACCCGCTTGAGGCGCTGTGCTTCGTCGTGGAGACCGACTCCTTCTCGTCCACACAAGGTGCATTCCTATATCCCTAAGGACCTTTCTTCTTCCTGCACTCATGTCTTCGTTCGACATGATTCCCACCGCACCGCTCTCCAACCTAAGTGCACGATGGGACTTTTCCAGTGATGTTTCTAGGAAGGAGAAATTTAGTGTCCTGGAGAAAAGAAATGATTGATTGCCGGAGTTTAGGAGATTTTGATCCGGATATGGATTTCTGGAAGCGCTTCTCCACAGCCAACAGCACCAATACGACCGGCTCAGACTCCACCCGCACGGTCATCGTCATCCTTGCCTCCCTCCACTCCGGCTCAGGATTCTTTACCTCAAGCTCCACCTCGGGCTACTCTTACGACACATGCAGACGTTCCGACTCGCCCGATCACCCGCTCTCAATCTGGGAATCCTGTCCAGACTCCATCCCAAGCTCCTACTAGACTATCGAGCAGAGGTAGGCATATACGATGGCCAGCGCGCTACCTCGATTAAGTTATCGTGCCTTTGGCACTGCAAGGGGGTATATAGCCGTACGCTACTGTGAAAGTAATCGAATGGCCGGTATTTGCACGGTAATTTACAGTATTGCAGAGTAATTTCAAACGAACGAAGAGTGCGGTTTTCGACATTCTTTTGTTTAATTATGATGCATAGCAACAGCTTCTGTAACGCACGCCGACGATATTGGCTCTTCTATTTTTTACAATTTATGTTATTTAGACGCTGAATTTATCATTTTTATGATAAAACTTTTTATACAATTTTATGCGGTGAGTGCAGTGATCCAAAAATATTTGATATATTATGTATAAATTAAAATAATTAAGTAGGCCGATGTAGGCCCTATTAGGACCCCCAGTGTAAAGTGACTTATAGAAATTTCATTATATTTATTTTTTACCATCTGTTCTTAGTTAGTTTATTCATGGTAGAAAGCTTTGGGTTAGGCATAAACCAAAGCCTAATTTTTCCTTAAGGGTTTCCTAGTAAGGGACCTACGGCCGATTTTCTAAATTTTACTATTGTATATATTTTTACAAATCAAGTAGGCCAATGTAGGCCCTACTTGTTTATATTCAATTTACTTTTATTTTTATTTATTTGTCATTATCATTATTTATATATTATTATATATTGTTTTTCGTATTATTTATTGCTATATTTTTCTTTTACCCAGGATATCTGGGGTTCGAGCTTCAGGCTGCTTATTGTAAGAAAACAGCAATTATATACTCAACTGTCTTCTGTGTTTAACATCCCTACAAAGAAGTTCTGCCTATTACAGCAGCACTTCATTGGTGACACCCTGGATTTTGAAGCAGAGCCTACCTGTAGTAGTAGGCCCCCCAACAACCCAGCCTCTTCTGAATCTGCAGCACCAGCTTTTTGTGCCTGGTAGAACCTCGGAGTCTGCATTTTAACTATTTTCCTACTGTTAAAGGAAAGTTATTATTATTATTATTATTATTATTATTATTATTATTATTATTATTATTATTATTATTATTATTATTATTATTATTATTATTATTATTATTATTATTATTATTATTGCATTCTTATTATTATTATTTTTTAATATTATTTTCTTTTTAATATTTTTATATGTTTCTATATATATAATTAATAATTTATATATATATATATATATATATATATATATATATATATATATATATATATATATTTATATATATATAATTAATAATTATATATATATATATATATATATATATATAGCGTGGTACCGTATAGCCGCTTTGTGGTACGGTATAGCCGCTGTGTGGTACGGTATAGCCGCTGTGTGGTACTGTATAGCCGCTGCGTGGGGCTAAAAAAAAAAAATAGACACATTGTCTTCAATTCCTGTACAAGGACTCAAAAATCCCCGCAATTTCGTATTGTGCTGTGGTTTTGCCTTCTTCCTTCATTCTTCCCTCTCCTAATTCTTATCTTCTCCTCTCTTCACAATTTCTTTTCTCTTGCTTTCTTCTACTGCTTTCGTCATGGTTGAGACAGATTCTCCTCCCCTACTCACACGCATGTTCGTCTTCCGCCCTTCTATTCGCACCACCCTGAGCTATGGTTCTCTATCGTTGACGGTATTTTGCGCACCATCGGCGACGAACAGACAAGATACGGTATTGTTCTGTCTTTCTTGCCCGAAGATGTCTCGCTCCGTATCAGAGACTCCATTCCTACCTTATCTTCTTCTGACACTCCCTACACTGCTCTTCGAGATCTTTTGGTCTCTCGTATGGCTCCTACTCAGGAAGCAAAGTATGAGGAGTTGCTACGTGGCACCTCGCTAGGAGATCAGAAGCCTTCTGATCTCCTGGTGCAGATGTTGTCCTTATTAAGTGGTCCTCCCACCCTCCAGGAATCAGGTTTCATCCGCACACTTTTTGTGCAGAAACTTCCACACGACGTTCAATATTTTCTAGCGTCTATGGACCCGAAGCTTTCTCTTCAGGAGGTAGCAGAGAGGGCAGATGGTCTCCTGCGCCGTTTCAACTCCAATGCCCCCGCTATTTCTGCTATTTCTGCCCCTGTGACTGTCTCCTCTTCTCCTGCAGCTCAGGCATTTCCTCTTCCTTCTACCTCTTTGCCTCCCCTGTCTTCTTCGCCTTCTTCTCCTTATACTTTTTCTTCCCCCACCCCTGCGGTTTCTTCGGTTCCCTCTTCCGCTGCTGCTGCTTCTTCTTCTTACCCGGTGTACCCGCCCCATCCCTCGTACCCTTGGTCCATCTCCAGCGCCTCTCACGACCCCTGTTTATCCCGATTTTCGGGTATAGAGGCTCGTCTTTCTACTTTGGAACATGGCATGGCAGACATCAAGGCGGAGCTGATGTCCATCTCCGCCATGCTGCGGTCTCCAAGGGACTCTCGTTCCCACAACCGCTCCTCTTCAGGTCGTCGCTTCTCTGACCGCTCTCCCACTCCAGGCCCTCAGCAATATCCAAATGGGTATTGTTTTTACCACTACCGGTTTGGCCTGAAAGCGAAAAGGTGCAACCAACCCTGCACTTTTTCGGGAAACCCTCTAGCCAGCGGTTCATAAAGGCGGTGGATACAGCTGGCCACCCCTCTGTTTGTTCTTCCTCTCCGCCTTCTTCGTCTCAGGATGTCCTGCGCCTTTTCGACAGGTCCACAAACCTCTTCTACCTTATCGATACCGGAGCCTCGTATTCTTTGCTACCTCGAGATGCTACCCAGAAGTCCGCTGTTCCTCTTCCTGACCGGGCTCTTTACGCTGCAAATGGTAGTACCATCCCCGTCTATGGTGAGCGCCTGTGCACCTTAGACCTCTCTCTCCGCCGTCAATTTCCCTGGGTATTTGTGGTTGCTGATGTGACCCAACCCATTTTGGGAGCTGATTTTCTGTCACATTTCGACCTTATGGTCGATCTAAGAAACAGGAGATTGGTTGACGGTTGTACGTCTCTGTCTTCTGCAGGTACCGTAGTTTCTTCTGCTCTTAAAGGCATCTCTGCTGTTGCTCCTTCTTCTGGTACCTCCCCCTTTTTCACCATCCTGCAGAAGGATTTTCCGGCGCTGTTGAACCCCTGTTCTTCTTCTTCTCCTGTTCAACATTCTGTGCGCCATCATATAGAGACTACTGGCTCTCCCACTTTCGCTCGTGCTCGGCGTCTGCCTCCTGACAAGCTCAAGGCAGCCAAAGCGGAGTTCGAGCACATGCTCGAACTTGGTATCGTCCGCCCTTCCAAAAGTTCATGGTCCTCCCCCTCCACATGGTGCCTAAAGGTGCTTCTGATTGGAGGCCTGTGGGAGATTTTAGGGCTCTGAACGCTTGTACGATACCAGACCGCTACCCGGTCCCGCACATCCAGTCTTTCACCTCTAATCTGGCCGGTAAATCCATTTTTAGTAAATTGGATCTTGTCAGGGCTTACCACCAGATCCCAGTCGCACTAGAGGACATACCGAAGACGGCCATCATCACCCCTTTTGGCCTTTTTGAATATACCAGAATGCCGTTTGGTTTGCGGGGGGCAGCTCAGACTTTCCAACGCTTCATAGATGACGTTCTTAGAGGTCTCCCCTTCGCCTTTGCTTATCTGGATGACCTCCTCATAGCTTCCTCTTCTCCTGCAGAGCATGAGCAACATCT
Source organism: Trachelipus rathkii (assembly GCA_015478945.1). Taxonomy (NCBI): domain Eukaryota; kingdom Metazoa; phylum Arthropoda; class Malacostraca; order Isopoda; family Trachelipodidae; genus Trachelipus; species Trachelipus rathkii. The sequence continues at coordinate 21,352 of JABUQX010042749.1, forward strand.
ACGTGCAGTTTTTGCCAGGTTGGACGAATGTGGCATGCGTCTCAACCCGGCAAAGTGTGTTTTTGGTGTCCCTTCTCTTACCTTTTTGGGACACACTGTTTCAGCGGATGGCATTTGTCCTCTTGCAGAGCGCGTCGAGGCCATTCGCACCTTCCCTAGGCCTGTCTCTCAGAAGCAGCTTCGTCAGTACCTCGGCATGCTTAACTTCTATCATCGTTTTCTCAAATCGGGCGCTGATATTCTTCGACCCCTCACCGCTCTCATCCGCCCCAAGCACCGAGGCAGTTCTGCAAAAGTGGACTGGTCTGATGAAGCTACGGCTGCTTTTGAAGCTTCCAAAGAAGCACTCGCTTCTGCCACACTCTTAGTCCACCGCTCAGGACTCAAGCTCCGAACAAGAGTTTCAGGTAGAATGCTCCGATTTTTTGCTGTCGGGAGGTGTCTCACGCACAACTTGAACGAGTGTGTCTGCCTCTCGCCTTTTTCTCCGCAAAGTGTGCAACCTCCTGAGGACTCCGCTAGCATAAAGTGCTTTTGGGAGGGGTTACTTGCGATGTATCTCGCCGTTCGTCATTTCAGCTACTTTCGGAGGTGTCGTGAGTTCCACGATACTCATCTGATCAGCAAAACCCACTTACCTTCGTATGTCTCCGAACTAACGGCATTCTCCCTCGGAACTCGTCACCTTGAGTTGTCTCACAGTTCACCACTGATGTCAGACATATTTTAGGTGTCGACAATTTCCTTGCTACGCTCTCTCCCGCATTGAACATCGCGCGATTCAGCCTTTACCTTGAACATCGACTAGACTGGCTATGGCAACGTGCCAAACTACTGAAAGATCTGCACTTTCACAAGACTCTTCTCTCAAGCTGGAGTGGCTCCAACTCCTTGGGATAGAGAAGAGACTTCTGTGTGATGTCTCTCAGGGATCTCCTCGTCCTTTCGTACCTGCATCGTTCCGTAAGGCTGTCTTCCTCAATCTTCACTCGCTTTCCCACCCTGGCATTGAGGCTTCACGCAAACTGGTTGCTGCCCGATTTGTGTGGCCTGATCTGAATGCCGACGTAGCAACTTGGTGTCGCACTTGTCTTCCCTGCCAGCGTTCTAAGGTCCACCGTCACACCAAGTCCCCGCTAGGCACCTTCTTACCTCCTGGTGCTCGCTTTGAACGTGTCCACATCGACATCGTTGGACCTCTGCCTCCTTCCCGCGGTAAGAAATACATTCTTACGTGTATAGATTGGTTCACACGATGGACCGAGGCTATCCCTCTCTCTGTCGCCAACGCGGAATCCATAGCTAAAGCTTTCTTGGCTCATTGGATTTCGCGCTTTGGTGTGCCGCTTTCTGTCACAACGCGACAAAGGGTAGACTTTTGATATCACTTCTATGGAGAGATTGATGAATGCTTAATTGGTTCAGAGAAGCATCGGCACGAACTTCTTTCATCCAAAATCTGAACGGAAGTTGTGATAGCGTTTTCCACCGTCAGCTAAAGCGCTTCTCTGTCTAGCTCAGCCCAATCCGGAAAATTGGACTGATGCTCTCCCGTTGTAATGCTTGGCATTTCGCTCTCGCATTAAAGAGGATCTGCACTGTTCGGCTGATTTAGTGTATGGTTCTCCTCTTCGTCTTCCAGGTGACTCTTTTCACAGTCTTCTCCTCCTTCTACAGCCGACCCGCTTGCTTATCTTACCCGCTGAGGCGCTGTGCTTCGTCGTGGAGACCGACTCCTTCTCGTCCACAAGGTGCATTCCTATATCCCTAAGGACCTTTCTTCCTGCACTCATGTCTTCGTTCGACATGACTCCCACCGCACCGCTCTCCAACCTAAGTACGATGGACCTTTTCCAGTGATACTTAGGAAGGAGAAATTCTTCACGATACAGCGTCCCACACGCACAGAAGTCGTTTCGATCGATCGCCTTAAGCCTGCTTTCTTTGAGGCGAATCCTCTTCCTGTTCTCGACCCTGACGCTTTACCTTTTGTTTCAATTTCTCCTCCTTCAACTCGTTCTTTTAACGTTCCTATCTCTCCTCCTGCATCTCTTCCTCCTCCTTCTCCTCCTCCTCCTCCTCTCCCTTTTCCTGATCCTTTTCCTTATCCTCCTCCTCCTCCCCTTCCTTCTCCTCAGCCAACAGCACCAATACGACCGGCACAGACTCCACCCGCACGGTCATCGTCAACCTTGCCTCCCTCCACTCCGGCTCAGGATTCTTTACCTCCAGCTCCACCTCGGGCTACTCTTACGACACATGCAGATGTTCCGACTCGCCCGATCACCCGCTCGCAATCTGGAAATCCTGTCCAGACTCCATCCCAAGCTCCTACTAGACTATCGAGCAGAGGTAGGCATATACGATGGCCAGCGCGCTACCTCGATTAAGTTATCGTGCCTTTGGCACTGCAAGGGGGTATATAGCCGTACGCTACTGTGAAAGTAATCGAATGGCCGGTATTTGCACGGTAATTTACAGTATTGCAGAGTAATTTCAAACGAACGAAGAGTGCGGTTTTCGACATTCTTTTGTTTAATTATGATGCATAGCAACAGCTTCTGTAACGCACGCCGACGATATTGGCTCTTCTATTTTTTACAATTTATGTTATTTAGACGCTGAATTTATCATTTTTATGATAAAACTTTTTATACAATTTTATGCGGTGAGTGCAGTGATCCAAAAATATTTGATATATTATGTATAAATTAAAATAATTAAGTAGGCCGATGTAGGCCCTATTAGGACCCCCAGTGTAAAGTGACTTATAGAAATTTCATTATATTTATTTTTTACCATCTGTTCTTAGTTAGTTTATTCATGGTAGAAAGCTTTGGGTTAGGCATAAACCAAAGCCTAATTTTTCCTTAAGGGTTTCCTAGTAAGGGACCTACGGCCGATTTTCTAAATTTTACTATTGTATATATTTTTACAAATCAAGTAGGCCAATGTAGGCCCTACTTGTTTATATTCAATTTACTTTTATTTTTATTTATTTGTCATTATCATTATTTATATATTATTATATATTGTTTTTCGTATTATTTATTGCTATATTTTTCTTTTACCCAGGATATCTGGGGTTCGAGCTTCAGGCTGCTTATTGTAAGAAAACAGCAATTATATACTCAACTGTCTTCTGTGTTTAACATCCCTACAAAGAAGTTCTGCCTATTACAGCAGCGCTTCATTGGTGACACTCTGGATTTTGAAGCAAAGCCTACCTGTAGTAGTAGTATATATAGTACATATATATATCTCTTCTATATATTATATATATAATATATAATATATATATATACAGTGTTGGGCCCTCAACCCAAAAATAATTGCGGCGCAATCGCACTCCAATTCGTAAGAAATAAGTGCGATTCGCACGGCAACGGCAATTGCGTAGACCGCGAATTGCGGTCGCAACCGCAATTATTGTACGTTAAATATACTAAAACAAGAGAAATTAATACTTCCGCAGCAAATATATTTATTAATGATTTAGGAACATGCTTTTTTATTTCAATACATTTTATTATTAAAATTATTTAAAATTATTTCCTTTGAGGAATGCAAGCATTTCAAAATGCTTGTCGGAGAGAAGAGCACGCTTTGGTCTTAGAATTTCTTTTCCTAGCGAAAAGAGTCTCTCCACTGCCGCACTCGATGGAATTGGCGTATTATATTTTATGAAACATGAAACAAACGTACCAGATGGAAACATGGCTGGTTGAATAACTGGACTTGTAAACCGGTTCGATACTGGTTGTTGTAGCCATTCTTTTACCTCATTTAACTCGTCTTTCTTTCTAGAGGCACATCTTTCACTCTTTAACAGTGAGAGAAAGAAGTCATCCTCTACTTCATTTGTTTCTCCTTCTACACTGCCACTTTCGGAGGATGAAAAACAAGTAAAAATTGGTTTTTTTCGTTTTTTTCAATTTTGTGGAATGTGCCAATTTTTCAGTTATATATATAATATTATATATATATATAATATATATATATATATATTATATATTATTATAATATATATATATTATATAATATATATAATATATGATATATATATATATAAATATAATATATATACATTACGGTATACATTAGAATTAATCCATGGCAATGGCAGCCCTAGGCTTTGCGGGGCCCTGGACGGTGTTTTCGTAGAAAACATACACAAGTATATAAAGTATTAAAATCTGCACAGTAACAAACTGGTTTAGAACCCTGGAACATTGTAATGGAATATATATATACTATCTATATATATATATAATAATATATATATATATTAATTATATATATATATATATAATATATATAGTATATGTATTATATAATGGCCTATATTGCGCAGCTATGCGATTTGGGCGTTAAATCTTTGCCTCTGCATGCGCGCTGAGGCCTTATAAGGCGCGGGTCCAGAGAAGATTGCCCAGGTAGCCCTGCACTAAGAGCGCCACTGTATATATATATATATATATTATATATATATATATAATATATATATAAATATATGCTATATATATAATATATAATTATATAATATATATATAATATATATATACGTGTCCATATATATATATATATATATATATTATAATATATTATATATATATATTATATATAATATTATATATAATATATATATATATATGATATATATATAATATATATATATATATATATATATAATATATATATATATATATATATATATTGCCGGATGCTGGTTAGGAGTTAGTGGGCAAACCTAAGGTTGAGTCAAAGACTTGATTACAGTTGAAATTGTATTTAGAAGAAAAAATACGGACCCCAGTAACCTGGGAATTAAAAAAAAAAGAATAATAAATACTAAGAAATAAAAATAGAATAATAAATACTAAGAAATAAAAATAATATAATTAAATTTAACATAAAATATAATAAATATTATGTACATTAAATTTTATTTAATAAAAATGAATAAAATTTTGGGCCTACTAGATGGCCTACATAAAAATTGAAAAGATATTAGTGGCCGAAAAAAAATTGAGCGTAGGTCCCCCATGAAAGTGGCTTAAAAAAATAATAGGCCCTTAGTATATGCTAACCTAAGGGTGCTACCTTGAGGATAAGCTAGCTAAGCAATTATAAGTAAAAATATATAAAGAAATACAATATAATAACGCCACTTTCACAGGGTACCAACATTTATCACTATTATTTACATTAATATATATTAATAAATAAATTCGCACTGCCTATTTCACTCACCATGGCATAAAGAAGTAATTCACCTGCTTTAATAAGCTTTAGATAATCATAATTAAATAAAATAATAAAAGTCATATAGAGCTTGTCAAACGGTTCCAACCATGCGAAAAATGGCGCTTGAATGAGATGAGGACGCACTTTGAGAATATTGCCAGATTTGCCATAGTGAGAAAAGAGTTCGTTTAAAAAACTACGCTTTTGCATTGGCACGCTATGTTGGTAAAATTGACCTGACCTCATCACCACAATATATATATATATATATATAATATATCAACTATAATTATATATATATATGCGCATAATATATATATATATATATATATATATATTATATTATATATAATAAATATATATTATAGTATATATATTAATAATATAATAATATATATAATAAATATATATATATATATTATATAGTATATATTATATATATAAATATATATATATATAAATAATTATATATATATATATATATATATATATATATATAATATTTATATATATATATATTATTATATATATTAATTTATATATTATATATATATATATATAATTATTATATATACCATATATATATATATATATTTAATAATATATATAATTAATTATATATATATATATATATATATATAATATATATATATATAATTATATATATATATATATATGTGTGTGTTTGTGTATGTGTGTGTATGTGTGTGTGTGTGTGTGTGTGTAGATGATGGATCACATAAATATAATGCTAGTCTTCTAAAGAAATATGTTTCTTACCTCTCCATGTATGCTTGAAATATGTGATCGCAGACTGTAGAGGGACTTTTTCTGAGCCTTGTAACATTTAGACTGCGGTAAACACTTAATACATTTAAATACCATACGATCACCTTCTTCGTTTGAGCTTACAAACTCAA
>JABUQX010042750.1:5000-12500 GCA_015478945.1 Trachelipus rathkii
AACTACTATTCTAAACGAGTCTGAACATCTTGCGTTACAGAAAGTTGAGGAACATTTAGTCTATAATTCATAAATGAATACTATCCGCTATCCGCAAAAAAATTCCTGCGGATTCGAAAGCAAATGCGGATGCGGCTAGAGAAAAATTATGCGGATGCGGATATCTGCTACACCTCTAGTCTTTACGGTATTTTACCTTATAGCAAAATGTTTTATTGTAACTTTGTAAGCATTAATTAAGCTGAGTCAGAGTCGAAATTTTGAATTTGACTGCTGGAGTCGGAGTCGGAGTCGGAGTCGAAAATTTTTGTTTAAGTGGAGTCGGAGTCAGAGTCGGAGTCGAAAATTTTTGTTTAAGTGGAGTCGGAGTCGGAGTCGGAGTCGAAAATCCAAATTTGAATTTAAGGAGTCGGAGTCGGAGTCGAAAAATTTATTTTACGACTCCGCAGCCCTGATATATATATATATATATATTATATATATATAGATTATATATATAATTTTAATAACATTAGAAACTTAAAAAATATCTATGTATTTTAAATTATATAATATATATATATATATATATATATATTATATAATATATATATATATATATATATTATGATAAAGGCGAACACTGCCAACAAAACTCCATACATGGGTGATATTAACAAGATGGTCGTATTCTCAACTTTATTCTAAACGTTTCGGATTGTACCAATCCATCCTCAGTAGACTAAAAATAAAATTAAAACTAAAATTAGATATGTATAACGTTAAACAATAACTATATGAAACTAATAAATGAATGATAAAAAATAACAAATATAAAATAATAAATAAAGAATAAAAGTAAATGAAAAATCATGGTGGGTTAACGATTGTTACTATTTATATTATTTACAAGTTCTTTCAATTCTTCTAAATAGTTCTTTATTTTCAGAAGAAATTTTATTCAGGACTATTCGAGAATAAAAAGAAGTTAAAACTTTTAATATTATACCAATATTTCGCCTGCATACTTCAGGCATGATCACGGTTAACTAACTATTATTTATAATGCAGCTTACAAAAATAAATTTCTAAATATAAAAAAATAAAATTATTTTACATTAATTGTGAAGTTTAAAAAATAATTTTGATGAAAAATCAAAAAAATCAAAAAAAGCTTACATTGCTTTGCAAATACAACTATTATCATGGATACTAGGTGTACCTGCAAAACACTCAAATATTCAAAAAACATTCAAGCATTCATTCATTTCATTAAATTTCACATTGATGTCCGGCTTAAGTTTTTTAATAAAAAGAGATTCTGCTATGCGCAGATAGTTAAAATTACCAACTTGAAATAAAATTTTAAAACAATTAGCAATTTCAGCTGTAGGAGGGGATTTGTGATCCGTCGTGTAATGCTTCCATATTTTACTTGGTTTAACCTGTTGTTGCATAATACGGGATCACAAGTGTAGTTGTGTATCCACATAAGAGCGAATAACATTACTTCTTTGCCATAAATTGATACACAACATAACTTCTGTAATCCTCCGAACAATGACCACGGGTACTAAAATATGAAGACACTCGTCTCGGTGTATAGTAACTTCTAACATTTACTCTTTTCTCTGACTTAACATGTTCCTTTACAATTATGTTTAATTTTCTTCTTCTTCTAGAAAAAATTGTCAAATTTAATGATTTAAAATAAAAAGTTATCTTGCTTTCCATGTTAAGTGAATTTTTATTTGAAGTTAAATTTTAAATTTTATTTTAAATTTTAAATTTAAATTTTAATTTTAGGGTAACCATTATTAATTAAGTTTTTGTTATTCTTATTACCTCTTTGTTAAAGAGTTCCCACGTTGAAGTTATTTTATAAGCTCTGTGAATTAGGGTTTTAATAATAGATAGTTTATATCTTTCTGGGTATATTAGAATCATAATTTGTGTATAAACCTTTATCTGTACTTTTAACATTTACTTCTCTTTCAACTCTACCATTTTTAAAACAAAGTAAGATATCTAGGAATGCCAGTTTTTTATCTTTAACATCTTCATAAGTGAAGTTTAGTACTGACAGTTCTTTAAGTCTTTCTATGAAATTTTTTAAATGATTTGAATTTTCAAATATGACAAAAGTGTCATCGACGTATCTTAAATATGTCTTCGGATTAAATGTGTTATTTTCATTCATAATTAGGTTTTCAATATGAGACATGTAGAAATCGGCGAACGTTGGACCCAATGGAGATCCCATCGAAACACCGTCTTTTTGTATAAAGGTTTCATTATTAAAATTAAAAGGGGTTTCTGTAGTACAGATAGTTAAGAGCTTTTTTAAAATAGTTTTTTCAATATTAGGTGGTGGTTTATCTCTGTTTTCATAAACTTCTTTAAGTATAATATCTATTGTTTCTTTAACTGGAACGTTAGTGAACAGACTTTCAACATCTAGAGACACTATATAATCAGAATGGAGGAATTCTGTTTCGTTAATGTGCAAGAGAAATTCATCGGTAGATTTTACTATAAATTTTTCATTTAAATATGGACGCACAATATTGTTAATATACTGTGCAATGTCATGAGTGACAGTACCAGTCATACTTATTATAGGACGTAGGGGAGGATTTTCTATGTTCTTGTGGATCTTAGGCAAGCCGTATAAATGTCCATCATTGTAGGCACCAATTCGCTTGATTTTATACTTAATATTTTCATCTGTAATTTTACTGGCTAATATGTTGAGAGATTTTTTAACTTCTTCTGTTTTTTTCTTGGAACATTTAACAAATTTCGATTTATCGGAGATAAGGTTTTTAAGTTTCTCGTGGTAATCATCTCTACTTAGAATTACGACACCACCTCCTTTATCAGGTCTTTGAATAACTATTGAGTCATTTCTACGTAAATTATTAATTGTTGCTAAATCGTTCTTGTTATGAGATATATGTCTTTCTGTATATGATCCAAACAGTTTAAGTTTAGTTTTTAAAAGATCCTCATTCAAAATTGTGATATTATTCTTATTAGATTGATCTTTAATATTGTTGAAAAGTTTTTCTATTTCTATTTGCTTAGTAATCAAGTTAGATTTTGAGTTTAAGCCAAAGTTCAAACCTTTTTCAAGTAATTCTTTTTCACTCTCATTTAAAATATAGTTTGAAAGATTCAGAATTTTTGAGCTATTTTCAGGAAAATAGATATTCCCATTGTAAAGATTGTTAAGCTTTTTAGAGTGGATTAGTCTAATGTTAGAAGTTTCATTATCAATTAATTTCTTAAGGTAGTGAACAGCAGAATAAAACTTAAAGCCAGATACATTGCTGCGGAATTTAAGAATAAGCTTCATACATTCTTGGCGAATCAGAGGAACATCATCTTCTTTTCTTTTGATTTCTCTTTCAATCAATTTAAATTTAAAATCTTTGGATATATCTTCGTATCTTGCTGCATCATCGAATAGTTTGAAGTCTGTGAACTTAGGAAGAAGCTGATTTTGAAGGCATATTTTAAGAAAATTTATATCAGCGTCAATTTTAACGTACTTTTTACAAGTTCTTTCAATTCTTCTAAATAGTTCTTTATATTCTTCTAAATAGTTCTTTATTTTCAGAAGAAATTTTATTAAGGACTATTCGAGAATAAAAAGAAGTTAAAACTTTTAATATTATACCAATATTTTGCCTGTATACTTCAGTCATGATCATTACTTATTATTATTTTATAAGCAGCTTACAAAAATAAATTTCTAAATATAAAAAAACTAAAATTATTTTACATTAATTGTGAAGTTTAAAAAATAATTTTGATGAAAAATCAAAAAATCAAAAAAAGCTTACATTGCTTTGCAAATACAACTATTATCATGGATACTAGGTGTACCTGCAAAACACTCAAATATTCAAAAAACATTCAAGCATTCATTCATTTCATTAAATTTCACATTGATGTCCGGCTTAAGTTTTTTAATAAAAAGAGATTCTGCTATGCGCAGATAGTTGAAATTACCAACTTGAAATAAAATTTTAAAACAATTAGCAATTTCAGCTGTAGGAGGGGATTTGTGATCCGTCGTGTAATGCTTCCATATTTTACTTGGGTTTATACCTGTGTTGCATATTCGGGTTCTTAAGGTGTTAGTTGTGTATCCCACATAAGAGGAATTACATCCTTACTTCTTTGCAATTAAAATTGTTAACAACATAACCTCTGTAATCCTCCGAACAATGACCACCCCCACCAAAACATAACACACTCCCCCCCTCATACTTAAACCTCTAAATTTACTCTGTTTCTCGCTGACTTAACATGTTCCTTTACAATTATGTTTAATTTTCGTTCTTCTCTAGAAAAATTTGTCAAATTTAATGATTTAAAATAAAAAGTTATCTTGCTTTCCATGTTAAGTGAATTTTTATTTGAAGTTAAAATGTTGTTTATAGTTCTTTTAATAACCTTTTCTATTTTAATTTGAGGGTAACCATTATTAATTAAGTTTTTTGTTATTCTTATTACCTCTTTGTTAAAGAGTTCCCACGTTGAAGTTATTTTATAAGCTCTGTGAATTAGGGTTTTAATAATAGATAGTTTATATCTTTCTGGTATATTAGATTCATAATTTGTGTATAAACCTTTATCTGTACTTTTAACATTTACTTCTCTTTCAACTCTACCATTTTTAAAACAAAGTAAGATATCTAGGAATGCCAGTTTTTTATCTTTAACATCTTCATAAGTGAAGTTTAGTACGGACAGTTGTCTAAGTCTTTCTATGAAATTTTTTAAATGATTTGAATTTTCAAATATGACAAAAGTGTCATCGACGTATCTTAAATATGTCTTCGGATTAAATGTGTTATTTTCATTCATAATTAGGTTTTCAATATGAGACATGTAGAAATCGGCGAACGTTGGACCCAATGGAGATCCCATCGAAACACCGTCTTTTTGTATAAAGGTTTCATTATTAAAATTAAAAGGGGTTTCTGTAGTACAGATAGTTAAGAGCTTTTTTAAAATAGTTTTTTCAATATTAGGTGGTGGTTTATCTCTGTTTTCATAAACTTCTTTAAGTATAATATCTATTGTTTCTTTAACTGGAACGTTAGTGAACAGACTTTCAACATCTAGAGACACTATATAATCAGAATGGAGGAATTCTGTTTCGTTAATGTGCAAGAGAAATTCATCGGTAGATTTTACTATAAATTTTTCATTTAAATATGGACGCACAATATTGTTAATATACTGTGCAATGTCATGAGTGACAGTACCAGTCATACTTATTATAGGACGTAGGGGAGGATTTTCTATGTTCTTGTGGATCTTAGGCAAGCCGTATAAATGTCCATCATTGTAGGCACCAATTCGCTTTAATTTTATACTTAATATTTTCATCTGTAATTTTACTGGCTAATATGTTGAGAGATTTTTTAACTTCTTCTGTTTTTTTCTTGGAACATTTAACAAATTTCGATTTATCGGAGATAAGGTTTTTAAGTTTCTCGTGGTAATCATCTCTACTTAGAATTACGACACCACCTCCTTTATCAGGTCTTTGAATAACTATTGAGTCATTTCTACGTAAATTATTAATTGTTGCTAAATCGTTCTTGTTATGAGATATATGTCTTTCTGTATATGATCCAAACAGTTTAAGTTTAGTTTTTAAAAGATCCTCATTCAAAATTGTGATATTATTCTTATTAGATTGATCTTTAATATTGTTGAAAAGTTTTTCTATTTCTATTTGCTTAGTAATCAAGTTAGATTTTGAGTTTAAGCCAAAGTTCAAACCTTTTTCAAGTAATTCTTTTTCACTCTCATTTAAAATATAGTTTGAAAGATTCAGAATTTTTGAGCTATTTTCAGGAAAATAGATATTCCCATTGTAAAGATTGTTAAGCTTTTTAGAGTGGATTAGTCTAATGTTAGAAGTTTCATTATCAATTAATTTCTTAAGGTAGTGAACAGCAGAATAAAACTTAAAGCCAGATACATTGCTGCGGAATTTAAGAATAAGCTTCATACATTCTTGGCGAATCAGAGGAACATCATCTTCTTTTCTTTTGATTTCTCTTTCAATCAATTTAAATTTAAAATCTTTGGATATATCTTCGTATCTTGCTGCATCATCGAATAGTTTGAAGTCTGTGAACTTAGGAAGAAGCTGATTTTGAAGGCATATTTTAAGAAAATTTATATCAGCGTCAATTTTAACGTACTTTTTACAAGTTCTTTCAATTCTTCTAAATAGTTCTTTATTTTCAGAAGAAATTTTATTCAGGACTATTCGAGAATAAAAAGAAGTTAAAACTTTTAATATTATACCAATATTTCGCCTGCATACTTCAGGCATGATCACGGTTAACTAACTATTATTTATAATGCAGCTTACAAAAATAAATTTCTAAATATAAAAAAAATAAAATTATTTTACATTAATTGTGAAGTTTAAAAAATAATTTTGATGAAAAATCAAAAAAGCTTACATTCTTTTGCAAATACAACTATTATCATGGATACTAGGTGTACCTGCAAAACACTCAAATATTCAAAAACATTCAAGCATTCATTCATTTCATTAAATTTCACATTGTCCGGCTTAAGTTTTTTAATAAAAAGAGATTCTGCCCTATGGCGCAGATAGTTAAAATTTACCAACTGGTGAAATAAATTTTAAAACATTAGCAATTTTCAGCTTTAGGAGGGGAATTTGTGAGGCCCTGGGGGACGCAAGAAAACCACATGTTGCATAATTCGGGTTCTTAAAGTGTTAGTTGTGTATCCCACATAAGAGGAATTACATCCTACTTCTTTGCAATTAAATTGATACACAACATAACTTTTGTAATCCTCCGAACAATGACCACGGGTACTAAAATATGAGGACACTCGTCTCGGTGTATAGTAACTTCTAACATTTACTCTTTTCTCTGACTTAACATGTTCCTTTACAATTATGTTTAATTTTCGTTCTTCTCTAGAAAAATTTGTCAAATTTAATGATTTAAAATAAAAAGTTATCTTGCTTTCCATGTTAAGTGAATTTTTATTTGAAGTTAAAATGTTGTTTATAGTTCTTTTAATAACCTTTTCTATTTTATTATTATTATTATTATTATTATTATTATTATTATTATTATTATTATTATTATTATTATTATTATTATTATTATTTAATTTTTTTTATTTTTATTTATTTTTTATTCCAGTTTTTATTTTCATTTTTTATTTTTTAGTATATCCTATAATTGTTATTATTTTTTAATTGTCATTTCTTAGTCATTAATATGTATTTTTCATGATTTTCATTTACTTTTATTCTTTATTTATTATTTTATATTTGTTATTTTTTATCATTAATTTATTAGTTTCATATAGTTATTGTTTAACGTTATACATATCTAATTTTAGTTTTAATTTTATTTTTAGTCTACTGAGGATGGATTGGTACAATCCGAAACGTTTAGAATAAAGTTGAGAATACGACCATCTTGTTAATATCACCCA